>JABUQX010027558.1:0-10000 GCA_015478945.1 Trachelipus rathkii | reverse complement strand
GGTAGAGAACAAAATGTAAAGTTTAGATATAGACTGAATGTGGAAACTGGACCACTGACCAAAAGAGAGATTTAAGAAGCATTGAAAGCGCCAAAAATGGGAAGAGCCCCTGGATTTGATAAAAAAACAATCGGAGCTTTTGAAGGCTAAGGAATTTATGGTCAAATTTTGTGCTCTTTACTTAATTAATATGCGAGACAAACTTTCCTGGAAGTTTATAGGGAGGTACTAATGAAATTGCCTAAGAAGGTAAACTTAGTATGCTGTGACAACTGGAGGAGAATAACATCGCCGTCTGTGCCGGGTAAAATTCTGATGAGGATTGTTTTGGAGAATATGATAGCAGATAGATGGATGTTGCGGAGGGAATTATCAAATTAATTCACCTTGAGGATAATATCCGAGCAGAGAATTGAATAGAACTCCAATGTTTATATGACTTTTGTGTATTTTGATAAGCTTTCGATAACGTGCAAAAAAAGAGGCAATGTGAGAAGTATGGATTGATAGAGATTATCAGAATCATGTCCTACAGGAACTATAAATGTAAAGTTAAGCACGAGGGTGATTTGATGGAGCCGTTCACAGTGAACTCAGGCGTGCGACAGGGTTGTATCTTGTCGTCAATTTTCTTGATCGTAATAGATGTGATGAGAGGGACCACACAGGAAAGGAGGGGAATAGGATGGGGGTTCATGTATGTTTTGGAGGATCTGGACTATGCCGAATATGTTTATCACAAAGGTGAGAAGTCATAAGGGAGAAACTGAACTGCTCAGAGGAATCAAAAAAGTGGGTATCAGGATCAACAGAAAAACAAAAACATTGAAAATAAATGGTAGAGGGTGTCTCCGAGTTGGGTGGAGAAAGAGTTGGATGAGGTAGAAGATTTCACGTATTTGGGAAGAGTACAGAAGGAAGGGGAAAAAAAGAATAAGTAACACAAGAGTAGCATTTCTACAGTTGATTAATATCCCGACAGTTAACAAAAAGGACAATTTTCAACAGCAATGTTAAATCGGAATTTCTATATGGGAGTAGGTCAAGTTAAATAAAGGATAAAGTAAGTCCATGTCTTTGTTAATAAATGTTTGAAGAGAATAGTCAGAGTAAGTTGTCTGGGGTTATTTTGAATGAAGTTTGGTATATGCCCGGACAACAGAGGGTTAATATCGAGACCAGATATATTTGGCAAAAACTGCACTGGAGTGGAATCCACAACGAAGATGAAAAGGAAGATCAGCAATAACATAGAGATCACTATTGAAGGATATGGAAATAGCTGGATGGAAATTAAAGCTGTCGCAGTAACAGGACGAGATTGAGTCATAATTCCTGTGAGGAGTAACAGCAAATAAGCAGCAAACGAGGAGTGAGTGAATCCTTTTCCCCATTTCTTCATGAAATCAAGTAATTATTAGGCAAGCCTTACACAGCTTTAATCTTTTTACCAATATTGTTTCGTCCTAAATATTCTTCCGTAAGTGCTTAATTTTCTTAACATTTGATCTTTTCTTGAACATTGGTATTTGGTGTTTTTCAACTATATGTCTTTCCTATCTTCATTTACTTATTTCTTAATTATTCAAAACTTTTTTTTTTTTTTAATCAATCTTAAAATCGTGTATCCTGGTGATCCTAGCTGTCACTATAGCTTTCATGGCATCACCAGTCACCATGTTTACCACGACTATTTTCCCATCAATTCCAGTGATTCTCATTCATTTCTCCTGACCTTCCACTTATAAAAGGGAAAACTCCTTTAACGTTTCATTCGATAACTGATGATCCCAATTTATTAATTGAATGAACATTTTATTAATAAATTCAACGCTAGCTCTATTGCTTTACGAGTTAATTGGAATTTTTCCTCTTAAACAGGATTTCTCCTTTCATCTATTTATCTGCTTTCTTTTTGAAGTAATCTTCATTTACAAGGTTTGGTAATCCTAGATTTCTTCCAATAACTTAGGTGAACATCAACTTTTAATCATCAGACTTTCGTTGTACTAACTACGCAAAATCAAACTCTTAGGTTAGTCTATCTAGCTTCAAACATTTTACTTATGAAATATTTTACTACCCATTTACTCCTAGGCCATTTTTCATTATCTTATTCTGAAATTCACTTACGTTTTCCGTATGTTCTTTGGTGCACCAAAATCAAACCAACCCTCCATAATACTTATTTTACGAAATATCTTCTCAGATAAAATAGTATGTTAATTAATTAGTTCACTTACACCTTTTAAAAGGAAAAAAAATTACAACAAATTACACAAATCTTTTATTCTTAAATAATTTTTAAAATTATTTTACAAAATAAATAATTACAAAATAAGGGGAGATCACGATGAGAAAAATTTACTCTAGATTCACTAACGTGCTTTCCATTTTGGGGGAAATTTGGTCTCTGTGTTTCTGGGACATCATAAGCAGAGAGTTTCTTATTACTGAATGATTTTGAATTCCAGAAAGTTGGGCGAATAAACTGGGATCAAAAGCTGCATACCCAACTGAAATTAGGAGAAAATAGTTTTTAACTCAGGATTTTTAAATTTATATGGCTTGTTAGTCACCATGTTACCGGATATGAAACCGAGACAAGGTACAAGTTACTTGCGAATAAGGACTTCTTAAACCAATTAAAATTTAAAAACCAAAATCGTAAATAGTGTGCTAAAATTTTGTATAAACTGGAATTTAAATTCCTTTCTAATTTTTTAGGTTAAATCATGGGGTCCTTACCCCTGCTTCCTTATTCAAAAAATATTTTTCAAAACCGTAAAACAAAATAATAATTCATTCACACTAGTAAAGTAAATTTAACCAACTATATTTCTCAAAATATTCATGAACAACCCTTAATTAAAACGGCTTTGTAAGCAAGCTATGACAATAATTAACAGCAACAGTAATAGTATGAAAATTAAATTTACATATGTCTTGTAATTACTATCTAATAATGCACAAAGAATTTCTTATTACTAATTACATTTTCGTTGTATACTTAGGAAAACAAACTTTTATTTATTAATTTTAGAAACCAAAATCTTAACTCACCAAAAGTTAGTTACTTTGTTATTTGTAGGATGCGCACGCAGAATGGAATGCATTTACTTGGCCTGGGCAGTAACAGGAGAGGAAGGGTTTATACCTGGAAATGCAGCCCCAGCATTAGGATTGGAAGCACCCCCCGGGAGTGAATATTGAGGCCGGAAATTTGCAAAGTTAGTCCCAATATTTGGAATTTGTCCCGAAGCATTAAAACCAGCTGGAAATTGTGAAGTCATTTGACCTGTAATAGCAAAAGATGTTTCAGAAACCGCTCTCCCTTGATAGAAGACAAAGGAAAAAAGTGATCAATAACAAGCAAACTTTTAAGAGATAAAATGCGGAAAAAGCAGATGGATAACTGGATACTAAACACTAAAACCTTAAAAACCAGCTCCAAAAAAAAAAGGTTTTGATTACCTTGTCCTTGAGCATTTTTATCAGATCCAGAAGCGCCAGAGGCAAGACGAGACAGAATTGACCTTTCTGACATTTGCAACCTTTGGGCAACAGGAGGAATTCGCGCTAAGGATGCCGGTAGTCTTGTGACATCAGATTTCATATCAGACAGGAGTTCTTCAAGTTGATTTAAAACCTATAAAATCAAAACTGATTAAATAATCTTATATGCTTTTACAGATGACGAAATTAAAGACAAGACAAGACAAGAAGAAAGATCTGCGGAGAATAAGAGGTAAAAGCTCCTGCAATACAGATTGCATGAGCTTGTAGGGTAGTGGTTAGTTTTTTTTTTTAATAATTAAATTATTTAATTGATTCTTTGAAGAGAAAGTATTAGTGCCAATTGAAGACGAAGAAAGTGAAATAGTAAGATTGTGGATTGAATGTGGGGGGTAATCTAATGTACATGTAAGGGGGTATCATTTGTGGCCGCATTTGATGTAACTTATACGTATTTGATTTCTGTAATTTACTTCATTTAAGTCTAATAAAGTAATAATTTTGTATGTTTTTTTGTAATAGAATAGTTATTCCTAGTTTAGTTAATAAGTTATTTAAAAACTCAATAAAAAAAAATATAAAAGGTATTCTAAACTTTTAAAGTAATGAATTAACATGTCAAGCGTTTTTCCATTAACATTACAGAGGTGGAAAGAAAAATACAAACCTTATTTAAAACAGCATTTGCTGGTTTATTTCCGGCCATGCTTTCTTTACTGAGCTGTTGATGAGACTCTGCTAAACATTCAACTTCTGCAAATCTAGCATTTAGGGCACAAGCAGGATGCAGTGGGTCCTGTTGCAATGTGAGGAATGCAGCTCTTCTAAGTTGCTCTTCAATAACAAGCCCTTGCTCCAATAACTAAATATATGAAATAATACACATTAGTTTTTAATTCTTTAGTGTAAAATAATAAGGTAAAAAAAATACTTAATTATTACACAGTTCATTAGCATGTGAGATCTTATTTCAAATTTTGGTACTTCGAATTAAAATATCAAAACAAAAATATATTTGTGATAAGAAGCTAATTAAAATCTCTAACTGAAAAATAAGTTTTAAATTAAACCAATTAATTTATTTACTAGCATTTGTTGGTTACCTTAAATCTTCTTGCAAGAAACTTGTTCTTTATTTCCAGGAAGTTACCCTTTCCAACGTCCATTTTGAACGGTTCATTTATAATAGCGAATCGCACGTCATTTTGAATATCTTGCCAGCGACCATAACCATGGGTTACAATACCAGCTAAAAGCCAGTAATCATGTCTAAAATAAAGGACAAATTAAAAAGTAGCCTACGATTATTATTAAAATTTCATCTAACATTTCTCCTGCTTTATTTATATAGCAAGAAAGAATCTATTAGAGACATAAGCGAATTGGATTTCTTATTACTCATTTCATTTAGAATTGGGTTGGGTATATAAAAAAAACCATGGTGCATTTTTTTACCTTTTAGAATTTCTTTTTTCCTCCTTATATAATTCCAAATAATAATAATAATAATAATAATAATAATAATAATAATAATAATAATAATAATAATAATAATAATAATAATAATAATAATAATAATAATAATAATAATAATAATAATAATAATAATAATAATTAGTAAAGCCACTAACAAAAATAATAAAATATGGGTAATATAGTTGAGATTAGCGTAATCTGACGAAATATCGATATTTTTTCCGATAATTATTTTTTTTTAATATCTTTTGTCCCCATGTAAGAGGACTGAAAATCCGCTGCCAAATCTCTTATATATAAATATATTCCCTCTATCGAATTTTTTTTTTTTACGTTAAATTCAGTTTAGGACCCATTCATTAGGTTTAGGTTATGATAAGTTTTATTAAGTATACACAAAAAAATCTGTCTCTACTTAATAAAACTTATCATAACCTTACTTATTTTTCGAACGTAAAAAGATAGAAATAATATATGAAAACACCGAATAACGTTATTTATAAATATATCGTATTTGTGGCAATTTTTTTACCAACAACACGTGGTAGTGTTGCTTCATACCCATTTCAAAACATTGAATAGTTTTAAAAAAATATCTACTTTTTTTAGATTACGCTAAACTCCAACTATTACAAAAGATGAGCTACTCACCTCCGGTGCCATATCTCGTATTCCCTGCCTGGAACTGCAGCTTTCTCCTCATTTTGCCATAAGGTATGGAGTTCAGTGAAACCTCCATCAGCAATGTTAAACATGAATTTTCTGTCACAAACGGGAATAATAACGTTCTTCTTAGTTTCTTCTTTTTCACCTTCTTTTTCTTTCTTCTCTTCTTTTTTCTCTTCTTCCTTTACACCATTTACATCTTTTTTCTCTTCCTATTCACAAGGTTTATAAAATTTGAATTTATATATTAAACAAGGTTTCACACAAACACATACACAACACACACACATCATATATATATATATATATATATATATATATATATATATATATATACGTTTTATATATATAATATAATATATATAATAATATATATATATATATATATATATATATATATATTATATATATACATTAAGGACATGGTATAATATATGTACAACTACAGACCCAGCAAGAGACGCAGCTGATATATATATATATATATATATATATATATATATTATATTATTATTTTTTATTTAATTATATTCTTCTTCTCTCTTCATCTTCCTTATTATTTTTCAAAGAATGGGAGTAAGGTGCGCGACGGGCATTCGGAAAAGAAAAGCAGTAGAAGAAGCATGACACCGAGTCGAAAAAGAAAGCCCAGCCTTACGCCGCTTCTGTACCATTAATTAGGGGGAACCCATCGCAGTCAGAAAATCACCCTAAAGCTTCATGGGACAGCGATGGACCCTCCACTATGGTAGAGGTTCGTAAATGTAAGGGTTCATCCCTTGGCCCAGGTGGGCCCACAACCCCATCCCCCTCACAATCCCCCGCCATTCACTCCTGTTATACCCACCTTTCTTCTCGCTCTACCAAACTTCACATTTCCTCTCCTTTCAAACATTCGTTTACTGACTCAATTCACTTTTCTCGGTCTCCCCGCCGGTCGGCTTCAAAAACACTCTCACTATATACTCGCTTAACCAACCGACTATCATTCATCCTTTCCACTTGACCAAACCATCTCTCAACATACTTTCATTTATTCTCTCATTCCCCTCACACCACTACTCGTCTAATAAGTTCATTCCTATTCTTATTAACCTTCTCACACCAGCATGCTCCTAAGTTGTCCATACTGAACACATTGAACTTAGATCTTATACTTCTATTCCAGACCATAGTCTCACTACATACAATAACACAGGTAACTACACTCAAGTAAACCCTAGCGCACTCAAAGACTTAGTCCTTTAACATTCAACCAAACGATTTAATTGCACCAGCAAAACCTTCCTGCCATTTCACAACTTTTCCTACTACACTCTGCATCATCCGTTCCTTTCTCATCCAAAACATAACCTAAATATTTTAAACTCAGAGTCGCTTGTTCCAGCTTGTCACCATCTAACATAACTACACATGAGACTGTCCTCACTCCAAAACCCTTCTCGCTCACCACCATCGCTTTACTTTCAAACCCCTCCTTTTCATACCCTTGCCCAAATCTCTCTACCAATCCTCTCAAACTACTTCTTCAGATTCACCACACAGAACCAAAATCATCGGCATATAATAGGTAGGGCACCCTCCACTCATCTCCATTCTCCAGCATTCTAACACCATTTCCTGCCATCCCACCTCGAATTCTTTCATAACCCCATCCATTGAATAAAATTGAAAACCAAGGAGACATAACACAACCCTGTGCTCACTCCGCTTTAATACTAACCAATCACCTTTGAACACCATTTATTCTTACACACGCCTCACTTCCTCATACATTACTTTGATTCCACAACACCCATATATTTCACCACATCATCGAAAAACACCTGCCATAGAGCTTCCTAGTTAACATTATCATACGCGTTTGCAAAATCCATAAAACCTAAAATACATTTATTCTTCATTTCTCCTCATTTTTTCGTCAAAAAAAAAAAATTCAATATTTGTTTCATGTAAAGATTTGATCCACACATCCTCTACCACTCCTAACGCACCATGTTCTTCACCAATCAGTCCTTCGTTCACTCGACGCACTCTTTCGACCAAAATACAAATAATTTTCCCTACAACACTTAATAAGCTAAATACCCTATAATTTCTACCAGTTCCCCTTATCTCCCTTTCCCTTATATAAGGGTACATTACTGCTCTCCTCCAATCTCTTTGGAACTTATACCATCCATAAAACGCTTTATTACACAAACTTCCAAATCCAATCAATCACGGTCTCGCCTCCATTCTTGAATATTTCACCAGTAATTTATCTATACCTGGCAGATTTTACCATTCTTTAACTTCTCATTCTACCCATTAACCCCCTCCTTGCTTAATAACCTCATCCCCAAAATTACTAATTCCTTTCTTGCACCATCAAACCCACACACATTCACTATCACCTCTTTCATTACTGCCAAATATTATGCAAGATTCTCAAAGTTTCTTTCCACACTCCCCTCACATTCCTTTTCATCAGATACAAAAGCACCTCCCTATTCATTATTCTAAGCAGGTTCCCCTTATTCTTCATTCTAAACCTTTTCGCTTCTTCCTCCAGAAGAGCCTTCATATTCATTATAAGTGCCATTCATCCTCCTTCCAAAACTGTTCATTTACCTCTTCTTTTCTTCTTACGTATGCACCTTTTAGTATTTCTATTTTCTCCTTATATAATTCCCAAGCATCATTTCTTTGAAACTTTCATTCAGTTTTTTATATTTAACCAAGCTTCTTTTTTTACTTTTAACCGCTTGCAATCACTCTTCATTCCACCACTCACTTGTTAACTATCTTACTTCCTACGTTTAGCACATCCACACACTCTCTCTTGCTCTGCTAACAAGCGCTTCCTTTATATTGCTCCCAGATTTGTTCAGTTTCAACTTTCACATCAACTGATTTACTTGCGAGCGCCTTACATACTTATCCGTATTACCTTGTTCATTAACTTCTCACTCTTTAATTTTACCCACTTCCTTCTAGTATCACCTTCCTCTCCATCCAAAGCCCAACATAACTTAATTAACATAGAACAACATAATGATCCGATAATCCCATTCCTAAACCCCTCACTGATTAAATCCAAACACATACTTCAAAACATCTTCTTCAAATCTTCACCACCAAAAATCAATCATACTTTTTTCACTTCGATACCATCTCTACCTACACCAACTTTAGTGTACTTTATGGATACTCTTTGTGTTTAAAGAAAGTGTTACTTACCACAATACCTCTCTCCTCACAGAAATCAATCCCTTCCTACCATTCTCATTTTCTCCCGCCACCCAAAAAACCACCTTGTTATACCATCCCTTATTGATCACCTACCAAAAATTCAGGTCCCCCACCACTATCAATTTGAAGCTCTTACTCACCCCCATCCAAAAACATCATTCAGATATCCCAAAAAATCGTACTCTTCTTCAACGTTTCCCTTAGATGGACATACGTCACAACCACACATACCTTGACCTTTCAAACTTGAAATTTAACCATTTAGAATTCTATTACTCACACACACAAAGTCTACCATAGCTCCGTACCACATGTCACTCATTAAAAATTGCAACTCCTTCTCTTCCGCCTCTCATTCCTTTCCACACAGCACACACACATCTTCACACCACAACCCACACCACTCATTTTCACTGTTTCCTTTGATCTTTGTTTTCAGTTACAGCGAGCAAATCAAATTTGCCCTTTCTAAACATCCATCACCTCTCTCCTCAACATTTATTCTCTGACATTCCATGTACATATACGGATTCATACAATTTCGCCGAAATTAGAAGGCCGTTTACGGCGATCACGACCATCTCCGAGGCGTGCATCATATATAATATATATATATATATATATATATATATATATTATATATCAAAATATATATATATATATATATATATATATTATATATATATAATATATATATATATAATATATATATACAGTATATTATATATATAATATATATATTATATATATATATATATTCAAGGGAAAAATATTAAGATTACCTTCACTTTCTTCTCTTCTTTTGTTTCTTGTTCAACATCGACTACTTCTGCTTTGGTTTCCTTCTTCTCTTCTTTCTCTTCCTTTACTTCCTTTACTTCCTCTATTTTCCCATTTGCTTCATCAGTTTTAGCCTTTTCTTCCTCTTTCTTTTCTTCTTCCTTCTCTTTCTCCTCTTCCTCTTTCGGTTCTTGTTCTTCCTTCACATCTTTTTCAGATTTAACAATTTCTTTTTCATCCCCATTTACTTCTTTTTCACTTTCTTTTGTTTCTTGCTCTTTCTCTTTCTCCTTGTCTTTGTTTTTGTCTTCAGCAGTTTCCCCTTTCT
>JABUQX010027556.1:20000-25427 GCA_015478945.1 Trachelipus rathkii | reverse complement strand
CGTAATATCCTACACCACTTGCATACTTTGTTTCACATCTCTGCTCATTGGGGCGCATAAACACCCTGCGCGACAGTATATTAACATGTTTCTTGAAAAATTCTTGTGACTCAGCACCCATTTTATCGGTCCATAAAGTAATCCTTTTAAAATCCTTCTTCTTTGCGACAATAATCCCATGCCACTATGATCCTAACAACAACGCGCTTCATACCCTTGTCTGGTCGCATTACTAACTTCTCACTAGATGTTTATATCTTCTCATTCCCAAATTAAGCCAAACTAGCACTCTCTAATTTAGGGGATTGCAACTTACAAAACAGCTGATGTTTTCCTGGCACATACTGATTTAGGGGTGGTAATAAGTCCGTTCGTCATTCCGTATGATCCAAAGATCCTGAGCCACGAACTTGAGAAGAACATTACACACATTCCGATAAAGTGCTCCCAAGCCGATTCTCTGAACCATCCACGTGACCTATGTTCACCTCAACTCAGTCCTTTCTCTTATACAATACACCACCTTTCGCTCCTATCGGTAAATCTGACCACAGAACCTGTTATATCCTGAATTGTAAAATACTTCTCCTCCAACATCCTCCATCTTTCCCTATGCGGGTTTCTGCACCTTTTCGGGTCCTGATTGGGTGTGGCCATTCGTGTTGCTTGCTTATGCTCAGCTATCATAAATGGGTTACTACTTTGACCTACAGCGCTTCAGCTTCTGCCGAAATTAAGAGTTGGAGCTCTCGTAAACGTATGAGATGACAGGTTCATTCCTTCTTCGACAAAACTTTCTTCTCAAAAATCCATGCGGATGGTTGGCTTGTTCTCGGCATTCACGGCTAGTGAGGAATAGTGCCCGTTAGCTGCGTGTGAAAAAAATTCTCATTCTCTCTATCACTCTTTCTAATTTTCAGATTCGCTTAGAAATTACGTTTCTAGATACTCTCGAACGAGCAAAAGCGGGCTTCATTAAATCGAAAGTGCACGGCTGACCTCCTTGATTCTCCTACTGACAAATTTCTAGCCTCTTGCCAAAAACATCTCTAACAACTTCTGTAAATCATCCTTCCTTAATCTTATTCCTCTGTATAGTACTGTTGCTACTTCCAACTGAAAAAGGCAGATTCTTTTGCCTCCTATTTTTCCTCTAACTCAATCACTGACGTATTTCTGACAGTCCTCTTCTTCTCCTGTCCTCCTTTAGGTGGTTCCTATGCCTTTTACCTCTGATTATATTTGATCGGTGTGCATGGGCTCCTGATTAATCTTGAACTTAGTGAAGGCGGGTGGCCCGGAGGGCATTCCTCTCCGAGTTTTGAGAGTATGTGCTCCTTGCTGACCCCACCGCTCGTTCGACAATATGGTCGGTGTCTCAATACCATCACTTTCCCTCAGTGTTGGTGGTTGAAGCGCGCATATGTCAATCCTATTCCTCGAAAACAAAAAGGATTGCCGCCTCTGAATCTGTCTAACTATCACCCTATAGCTTTAACTTTGTATATATCTAAGATCTTTGAAACCCTTTCAACTCACTTCTTAGACCATCTGGGAATATTATTTCCCTTTTCTTCCGATTGCCAGTACTATTCTTCGGGCTCATGTTCTATAGTGAGTATACTTCCTATTTAAGAAGACCTTTATTATGTTTTCCGCCCTAGAACTACAGGGGAGACTTCATGTTGTGTGGCGCTTGAACATATTTCCAAATGAATCTTGTCTCGGTTATGCATCCAAGCGTCCCTGCTCTTCCAAGATCCCCTCCTTTGGTTTTTCCTCTTCTCTTTGCTTATTTATGTCTAGGCTTTCTTTCAAATCGCTTCAATATCGGCTGTGTTGATGAGGCGACTTCTTTCTTCTTCTTTTCTGGCAATATGGTTCCTCTTCAATATTTGTCTATCCATACTTATCTGTTTCATTAATATCTTCTCATCTGCACATCTAACACTATCCACTCATATGCCGTGACTCGACCCTTCATTCTCAACTCCTTTCAATTCTGCTCCCTCCTTTACATCAAAATTGCCTCTCGTCTTAGCTTTCCCATATCTATTCTCTCTGATTTGAACAGAATTTCCTGTGCGAGGTCGTCTCAACCTGTATAATTTAATTCTAAAATCCCAACTTTACAAATCTCCTCCCTCTCTAAGACACCTAACTTACCTATCTCTTTCGACGGATTCTCTCGTCTCCTCCTGTTGACAATATTATAATCAACCTTGGCCTTAACATAAGACAAAAAAAGTCTGGAAACCTCAAATCACAACGGTGCTAGAGCGGCCTCAAATGAAACCTGGGATTTCTGTTAGACATGGCCGAATTTTTCTCTTCTCACTACTCCAGCTATACAAGGGTCTCATCCGCCCTCGTTGGAGTACTGCTCTCCTATCTGGGAGCTCCTGTTTTCACCCGCTTTGAAAGTTCGACTCAAAGGCTTAAAATCCTTATAAACTGTTCTCGTCTTTCTAGTTAACCTGACCATCTATCTTTTGCGCCGAGTTGCTTATCTCTTTTCTATAGATACCGTAGCAGCAAGTGCTCGAGGAACTTTCCACTCGCGTACACCACCTTTACACGCTCTCGTAGCACAAAGGGGCTGTGTCGGCACATTGATTTGGTGATGTTTAATAACTCGCAGACTAGTTTCGCTCGGTTCTTCTTCTCCTGCCACCTCGTCCTGCTGGAATTCTCTCTTCCAATCACTGTTGTTCCTACTCAAATTTAATCTCCTCTCACTTTAAAGCTTGCCAGTCCGTGCTCATCTGCTTTCTATCGTTAGAGGAACTTTATGAGGCTTTCAACCCCCCTCCGAATAGTTGTTCTGCCCGTGATCGAGTGACAACTGCAAAAAAAAAATAAATAAATAAAGTTCTAATAAGAAATTCCAAGCTAACTGAAACCCCACAAAATGCAGCTCCGACGAGAACCATTCAAGAGATGTCAGTTAAATGACATTACTTGAGGAGCTGCTGTCGCTTGTCAAAAAAAAAAAAAAAAAAAAAAATTCAACAAACGTGAGCTGCCTTATACAGCAGACCCTGGCAACAAGCATCTGATAGTGACGTGTGGCTTGTTCGCAAATAAAACCTTACTGAGAAGATGTAAGAGGATTTGGATATGTTAAACTTTGACAAGTTCATGGATGAAATTGCATTGAAATTCATTCACCTTCAAAGAATCACACCAAGGAACCTCATCAATAAAACTGAAAAGACAGTCCATTAAGACTAAGATAATTCAATATTGCAATCGTGAAAGAGGACATGCAGGATCTACGAAACATAGAGTATGCTGCTCTACAGTAAGAGAATCCTTTCACTGGGCATGAAAAATGGGCAAGGTTTACCATTTCATTATCAGTGCATTGCAAGCAAATAATTATCAACACCTCCCTCATCAGTCGAATTAAGGGAAAGGCGTATTTTATGTGTAGTTTTTTTTTTTTTTTTTTTTTACTGGAGTTACCACATTACAGGCTCTCGCCTAGTGAAAGCTTAATATTTTTTGCATCACAATTTGATGAATTTTAGAATTGATATTGAATGATAACAATCTTATTTTATAGGAGTTATATTATTTTTCATGTTGAGTAATAGCGTTTTTTATTTTGTTTTTTTTCAGCTGATTAATTGAGGTCTTTTCTTTCATTATTTATTATTCGAATATTGTAGCTGAGTTAAAGAATTTTCTTGTATAATTGTAAAGCAGTTGAATAACATAAAAAGCTAGTAGCTAAATTTGTTAATACTTACTTCCTGGAAAATAGAAATGGAATATTTTTTGAATAAACACAAACATAAAAAAAAATTATTAATATTTGATAATGCAATTACTATTCCTTAAAGATACTTTTTAATTTATAAATAAATATACTTGGAACAACCAAATATGAAATTAAATGACTAAGTAGTGGTTGTACAGGGAATCAATCTTGAGTTACCTAGCAGTACACAAAGTTTATCTTCATTAACTTGTATTTATTATATATTAAAGTATCGCGTATCTGGTAGGTACTGAAAAAAGGAGCATGTATCGGATATCACTGATGAATTCCTGACCTAGGTCAATTCTACATCCAGAAGTTAATCTGTATATTCATCACCACTTTCCACTATAGTGTGGTAGATAGGTGTTTTTTCTTGAATTAAAGAAACTAGAATTAAAGTACCAGCTTTAACTTGCGGGCTTCTATAGAAAAGCATGTTAAGCTGCTTTTACTTATATTTAAAATGTGTGCCTACAGACCTAAGGCAACTCAATATATCAAATACCATACCTTAAAATTTTTGTTATATGTCTGATTTTATATTATATATAATATATATAGATATATATTAAATTAAATATAATATATAGTAATAAATATTATATATATAATAAATATATAATATATTATATAATATATATATTAATATTATTAAGATTAAATATAATATTAATATTATATATATAAATTATATATTAATATTAAAATATAATTAACATTAATTAATTATTAAACATATTATCGTTTAAAGCATGAACATTAATAAGTAAAATGTTTTTAGTTAATATTATATATTAATGATATATATAATATTATATAATATTAAATTATTAAGTTAATTAATATATAATATCATATTATATATAATATAAATTTAAAATATATATTATATCTAATATATATAATATATATATATATTATAAAATATATAGATATATATATGATATGGTATATATAATATATATATATATATTAATATATATATTATATATATATATTAATATATATATATTCTATATAGAAAATATAAAAATATAATATAGATATATATTTATAGTATAATAATATATTATAATAATACTATATATATATATATATATATATAATATAATATATATATATATAATATATTATAATATAATAATATATTAATATATAATATATAAATATATATAATAATATAATATAATAATTATATAAAAATAATATAATTATATTATGTATATATATATATAATATATATATATATATTATATATATATATATAATATATATATATATATATATTAATATATAATAATTATATATCATATATATAGATATATATATTATAATATATATGATAATATTATATATATATTATTATATAATAATATATAATATAATAATTATAAATTATAGTAAATAATAAAAAATATTTATTAAAATTATATATATATATAATATATATAATAATAAATATTAATATATATATATATATAATATATATATAATCGATATATATTAATATATTATATATATATATATATATATATAATATATTATATTTATATGTTTATATATTATTTACTATATATATATTATATAAGATTATTATATATATATATATAATAATATATATATTATATATATGTAAATATAATATATAATATTAATAT
>JABUQX010027556.1:0-15000 GCA_015478945.1 Trachelipus rathkii | reverse complement strand
CGCTATCGTCATCCCGCTGATACCGAAGAAATATCAGACACCACTTAACATTATACCTGCTTTACCTTACCCCTTTTAATAACCCTATATAGACTCTTCTATCACGGATAAGTAACAAAACGAATCGACAATTATTCATATGCGTAGAGAAAATTATATCTATTACTACAATATACAAATTAAATATTCATTATACACACTTATTTATCTAACATATACTGATCTCATATATATATAATAAATCACTATACGTTGTAAATTTCATTAACATTAAGTGTATTATAATTCATCGATATCTATGAAATCTAGCCAATAATTATCTGAAGGTAATTCGATATTTTTATTTAGGAACTATCGGGCATCGACTAGTACTAACTTCTAAATGTTCACGATAGCAGTAATATACGTTAGATAGAGAACGATATAACGACACGATTATTTCACATTACATAGGATCATCTTCATTCTGCTAACCATATCTAAAGTATATCCTTTCAGTTCATACAAGAAAATGACTACACGACGCTCGACTAAGGTAACTTAATTGTAACATCAAGCATTTACGACATGAATATTGTAAATTACCTAATATACCTTTACAATTAATCTATAATATTCCATACAGTATTTCTACGTAAAACAACATAGTCTTCATAGCTAAGATGGAGACGAACTTATATACTAGCAATTACCAACAAGTAAATGAGTGTTTAAAAACTCCGAATTCATTTACTTTGCTCAACCACTTTTGATGATAATAGTTTAATCAATGTTGATTTTACCAGGATTGTACATGGAATGTTACACTTCAAATTTTCCAATGCAATTAAGGGCCACTTAAAAACTGCTATTTCGCAATTTTCGAACTTTTTCTAAAATGAAAAAGCTATTAACTATTATTGTTTGTATTGAAAAAACTATCAAAGATGAAAAACTAATATGAGATAAAAAGTAATTACTGTTAAAAAATAATTAAGTAATGAGATAGAGTGAAACAATAACTAACTATTATGTTAATTTTAAAATTTTTGAATATATCAAGATCATTAGAATATGGTAGGGCCTACTTACATTCTTCATATAATATACTCAAAAATACGGATAATTAACCAAATTGATTGTCCTTTTATTTGTCGCAAAATAAATCAATCTTAAGACTTAAAAATGTCTCATACTTTAATAAATCCACTTTCATAAACAGCATATGAGAGTCTCTACGTTAAATGAGCAGTACTTAATGCAATACCTATATTCTCCTTTTTTTTTCTAAGCATTTCTCTCAATACCATCTCACATGTCTATCCTCGTAGAACGACCGAGAACAATAACGCAGTTGATATCGAATCTCTACTGCACTAATGTTTCGTGTAATATACATTTTTCCGGATGCTCTAATAAGGTTTGGTAAATTAACCCCCTATTCAGAAATATAGTAATAATAATATATACAACATTAGTCTGAGCTTTTACGAGATTAAATGATTAAAGTTTGAGAAGGGAGCTGGTGGAGGAAGGGAGATAAGAGACTGAAAGACTAAACTAAGAATTAATGTACAAGAATGGAAATCAATGAAACTTAAGGGTATTTTGAGTTATTGCAGTTATGTAGGGGTTTGGCAAAGGGTAACTAGCATATGAAAAGATTTGTATGTTGGGTAGATGTAACATGCAAGGAACAGATACTGTTAATGAGAAGTTGAAAGAAAGTTTAGTATTTAAGATTAGAATATTTGCAAATTGCTAGTATGTATTTGAATCAGGTCTGCGGTGCTGGAACAAAAGAGAAAAAAGTGTTTGGAGTTGGAGCCGGCAATAATTTTTATAGACTCCACTGCCGTGTCGTAATGAACGGTTTATAGAAATTGAAGCTTTAACTAATTACTATATTGAATATTTTGGTTTTCGGCTTGGTATTTATATTTCCTAGTTCGCATTATAAATGATCCAATTATGTCGATCTCATCCAAATTTCACCGTATATATATATATTATATATACTAAATAAATAATATATAGGAATATAAAATGTACTTAAAATATAGTATAAAAGCTATTATAATATTATTTTTTATATATATTGGATGACGTTTAGTAATCCAATGAGTTTGATGTAAAAAAAAATAGGATTGTTCTCCAATTCTGTGTCTTAAATGATATGTGATGTAAAATAATAAATAGGATTGTCTGTAGTTCCACAGGGTAGGTGTACGAGTAAGCCCAGCCGCTACCCAAAATGGATACTTGACACCAACGGTAAGTGAAGCGGCATTTATAAATTTCTAAATAATATAAATATTTTCTAGAATTATGGAAATTTAATTTGTATATATTGTATTCTATTTAAATAGGATGTGCATGCCTCACCGCTATGCTGGATCCTGACGAAACGCAACCCACTAAACGGACACAAATTTAGATTGGAGTCACATACAAGATGTAAGCTGTCAATATTTAGTTTTTGTTGAAAAGTTTCATATATATTAAGTCATAATATATTAAGCGGGAATCTTCTTGGGTTTACTATTTAGCGCTTGACGTTTTGTCTTGTATCGACTATTCGTGGTTGTTGTTGTCTAGTGGGTCTATACTTTTTTTAATTAGCCAGTAGATTATATATATCATAATATATATAACTATATATATATATATATATTATAGGTACCATTTCATTGCTGATCCCGTTGGAACTCCAGGTATATCCCAAAAACACCTCACCCGGTTATTAAATATAGTATATTATATTGTGTATTATATATTAATATTAGGTAATAGTAGAGCAGACCCCGTTATCAACCGATTTTATAAAATACATTCCAAGAAGATGAGAGTTATATATTTAAGAGAGTAATGAAGTTATAAAAAAAATAGAAAATATCAGACTGACGTCTTAGGAAAAACGCAGTTACAGACTCTCAAGTTGTGAATAATTTCTCTAAGGGTTTTCTCTATACTCGAACTGATCGGACTTCAAAACAATTAAATATATAAACTCGCAAACTAAATTATTGTTATAGCCCGCTAACTTTAACAGATCGCGAGGAAAGGGAAGTACCTAAGCAGTCCCATCATTTTATGCAATGTAATTAACAAGAAACAAGAAAGAAATAGACATTACCAATAATATCAATTAATGTTTCAAAAGTTAAACGTTCAAAGCAGCACAGAATTATTGCTACAAACTATGAGATAATGGTATACTAGCGAAGTAGTACTATTAATATAATATATACATAAAACTAAACATCGTACCATTTAAAAGATACTAGCGGCAGTAATATTAATAATAATAATAATATTATAATATATATATACTATTAAATATATACTATAACATTGATATATATATCTATATTATAATATGTTCAAAATACCCGAGCCAAGCAAAATAGGAAATAATATACCCGTAAAATTATAAGTATAAAATAATCTAAGCTGTTTTTATATAATAACTATAATATTATTAATATAGATACAAATAATATTATTACAAAGTATTAATTTATAAAAGAATAACATATATAATATATACTATATCACCAAAAAATTATAACAATTAAAAATAGGGCACTATTTAAAAAGGAATTACAAATCATAACCTAATTTTAATTTATATAGATAAAATAACTAATATTATATACAATACTATAAAATATATCAAAATAACATAGTAATTATGATAGTAATATCACCTAAATGCTAAACAAACCTATTAACACATACTATATTCACTCAGTTGCAATGAATCGCATCGATATTAGGTAGTTATGCAGTACTAAAATAGAACTATACTATCTATAATATAGGAGGACTTCATTAGCATAACTTATATCCTATATACAAACAACAATTAAAAATCAGCGGATGGTTAATTAAATTTTGAAAACACACAATTATAAAATATCAGCTGGCGATAACGAAAATATATTATGCGCCCAGACAGAAAACGAGGGACACATTCCAAGGAACTTCTCATGTTCGAAATGCTGAAATATTTCAACAACTGGGGCTACTTTTTATTTATAATCATTAAGCAAAATATCACGCTCAACAAATGAACGAGTGTAGCTATATATTTGTGTGCTTCACACCGATAGGTCTCTCACTCACAAAGAGTTTAGTAAGCTAGACAACGTAAAATAGGTATTTCTCACATCAAATTTGATTGTAATGTGTAAGAGAATACGCTTGTGTAAGACAATGATATAGACGCCAGTGAACATGTACACTGTTTTTTTTTTTTTTTTTTTTATAATTTAAAAGAAAAACGTATAAATTGTCCAGATGTGGGATACACGGCTTGCCTCTCACAATGCAGGCCGTACTTAGCTCCCGGGCTGCTGCGATACCGTCGGTGTCTTCTGGCGAGCAAAAACTGAAGTAGGGTGCCCTTCATTAACACAGTTATAAAATTAATCTGTATTTTTTCGCTCAGCGAACCATAAAGAAATACGAACTGAGTAATGAATATGCAAAACCAAAGTCGACTGTCAGGTGAAGCGTAAAATTTCTTTTTTTATATGATATTTACCTCATCGTTGTAAAATCCCTTCCGTATAAACACGATGAGATAGTATCGATAATGAAAATTCTTGCTATATGATATGATCAACAATAATATGATAGTATTAGTATTCTAATTAATATTAATACAGAATATACGATTAGAGATATATATATACTATATATAAGGCGAAGTGATATATATATATTTGATATACTATTATGGCGTAATTGTATTTATTTATAATTATATTGTATATAATAAAAATTAAATTTACTAATACCAGAAAAGGGAGATATAAGTAGTATTTCAACAGTAAACCATTTATTACTAGGAATTGCTATATATAATATATATCGACAGGTGAGGAATTCTAATAGTTCTGTGCCGTATAATAATATATTATATAGTACAGTGTAGGAATCCAAATAATATCTCATAGTTGTTAATATAGGTTAGTATACTATGTATGATATGTTACTATTGGTACCTCCATAATATGTCCGTAAAATTATCAATAGGATCGGATAGTGAACAATAATAATAAAATTATATACATTGTTAGTCAAAAATTTAGAATATAGTCTCAAGCTTGTTTAGATGGGATATATATCTTTTTTAAGTACCTCACCTGAGATTTGAACATATATGCTATATACCCCTATACATAAATACCTTAGGTAATAAGGTGGGAAAAGGTATATATAGTATATATAATAGAAAAAACCATGGTGGGAAGCAAAATAATAATATATGATATATATATTCACCCTCGTGGTTCCATATGTGCGAATTGAATTCATTTTTTTCCCACTCTATTTAATCTTACATGCTAGAAAAAGCAATTTAAAAAATTTATATATATATCTAAATTATCTAAAACATTTTATAGAGGAAGACCCAAAATGGTCAGTGATTAATAAGTTTCCTTAATTCTCAAACAATTTTCATTTCTTCTGTGAAATGAGTAATTTTCCGATAAAATTACGAAAAGAGACTTGTAATTGAGAACTTTGTCGAAATTTGAGCATTCTTTTAATCTAATTAGTGCAAATAAAACCGATTTTTTTTCAGCTTTGTTATCTTAAAATAAGTCAATTTTTCTTTATATATTATTATTCATTATTATTATTGTATATTATTCATTATTATTATTATTTATTATTATTTTTATTTTATTTTATTATTATTATTATTATTCATTATTATTTCATCATTATTATTATTATTTATTCATTCTTATTGTGATTATATTTTAATTATTCATTATTTATTATTGATTATATTATTATTATTATTATTTTTATTATTAGTATTTTTATTATTTTTTATTATTTCTTATTATTTCTTATTACTTATAAGAATAATATAATTAGAATGATAATTATAAATATATTGTAAAATTATAATTTATACATTGAAAGTGTATTTCTTATATTTTATGAGAATCTATAATTATAATTATAATATATTTATAATTATAATTATAATTATAATTATTATTAATTATGGTCCGTATAAGTTTATAATTTGGGCCTGAGGTCAAGTCTGTTGCGAGTGAATTATAATATATAATTTTACTTATATTTATACTATAATCATAATTATAAATTATAATTATAATTTATATGATTAATAAGATATTATATGTGTGTGATAATGTATATATTAATATTTATATAGTATTATTATGTAGGATTAATTTAATTAATTATGTTATATGATATATTATCCTGGCTATGTCAGTATTTTTATTGTGTATTTTTATTTTTAATGTATTTTAGATTCATGTTTTTTTTGGAATATTTAAAAAGTTTTAGAAAATGTTGTCTGGGATTATTATGTATTATTATTATTGTTCTCACTCTCATTATTATTATTGGATATTTATAACCCATTATTATTGTTATCTATTCAGATATATTATTATTATTATTACTGTATATTTGTAATATTATTAAGTTTATGTGGATGTGATACGATAATGTATTATTATGGCCTTAATATAGGTGATGTATGATTCATTATTGAGGTGGATTATTATTATTATTGTATTATTTTTATTATATTATTATGTGCTATTCTCATAGAACCGATAAAAAACCCTATTCGCTTGGTATATGATATAAATTAAATATTATTTAGATGAATTTAGTTATAACACAAAACGGGACTTATGCGTTTTCGAATCCGTATTAAACAAAGAAATCCATAAACGCCCTCCTAGTAAACTTAAAGCGATAGGAGTAATTTCCAAATTATGGTTTAAAAAACAATGATTAGTCAAAATAATTGGCTCAAGAAGTGACAGTGATACCATACCAAGTGACAGACTCACTCACACTAAATAAAAGTGAGTAAAAAATATAGAGGTTAAATTTATCGGGTTCCAGTGTATCTTAAAGAAGAGTCATCCTCTGCTAACGCAAGTTGGTAGAGTGAGAAGATACTTCTAAAACATCTCACAATGAGATTACATTCAAAATAATATCCAATAATACTGGGATATAGCCGTTTATCTATATAGATCTGTCTGTTATAATCATATGAGCCTGTCTCTATGTAGTGTTAATGATACACTAATACATCATGCACTCCTATAGCCGCGGATAGTGTGATATATATTATATACCACGCCGATAGAAATAGCATTATATAATTATATACTGATATACTACTATTATACTATATATATATATATTATATATATATTTTATATATATATATAGTATTATATATATACCTATATATATATATATATATATATATATATATATAATATATATATATATATTATATATATATATATATACTATATATATATATATATATATATATATATATACTATATTATATATATATATATCATATAGTAGTAATATATATATACTATTATGATTATACTCTTTGTATATATATATCGCTTTCATCGCTTCAATTGATAGCATATAAGAAATTTTTTTTAATTTTGGAGTGCATAAAACAGATCAAATACAGCATAGTAAAACCGAGTTTGAGCAGTTTTATGAAAAACTCTTGAATTGGCCAGTTTTGATGATTAAATTAAAAAATATATAAAACTTACGCACTCATGTATATATTTCTTCTTAGGTACTATATAATATAATAGTATAGCTCGTATTATATATATATGATTATCTATTACTCCTTTAGGGTAACTATAGTATATAATAATATCATATATACTATAGATCATAATAGTATATTATTACTAGATATATATATATATATACATATTGAGATATATATATATTATACTATATATGGGATAAAAGTATATATATATACTATATATATTATAGTATATATTATTATCATATATATACTATATATAATTATACTATAAATATATGTATTTATATATATATATATACTAATTAGTTAAGATAGGGGTTAGTATATATACCATCTATATATAGATAGTATATATATATATATAATATGTAGTGTATATTTATATAAGTCTCATATGTAATAGTACGGTAATGATACTGTATAAGTAGATCCGGGTATATCTATATAAATACTATACGTAGTATATATATAATATATTATATATATAAAGTACAGCTAAGCTCATAATATAGTATACTATACTATACTATATTACTATACTATATATATTTATACATACAGAGGGGTGAGGGGGTGACTATTATACACGTACTATAAGTTTTATATGAGTATAGTTCCTAGAGGCATACCCGTTCATCATTATATGACTTGACTACTACCCCAGTACGGCGACGGTTCTTTAGGCTACTTGTGAAAACGAATCTCATCATATAGCTGTTACTGATATATATATACACCCCAGGGCTCCAATAATCCTGTGAGTAAGTGTAAGTCATATATATATAACCCTCATAATAGAGGGTACCTAATAAACTATATAATATGATGTGAAATAATATTACCCATAAATATATATATAAAAGGGGAGACGAATATATATATAATATATTATATAGATCCAATATTATATAGATATATACATATAGATAGATATAATAATATATATAATATTCTACATATAGGATATCAGATAGATATATATGATAAGATCATATATATATAGTATATTATTTTTAGATATATTATAAGAAATAATATATATAAAAGTACATAAACAAGAAACGAGAGAAATTATGATATATAACAAAAGAATAATATAATATTATTACTATAAATACTATATATATAATATTATATTATATTACATAGACTCCTAACTTATATAACACCACATTTAAAGACCCTCTACAACAAGAGAATAAAAATTAGAAATAATTAAATAGGAAAAATTTATTATACAATGTATATTTTAAATCTCTCTTATATTAAAAACCTCAAAGTCCATTTGATTTACTTGCAAGTATTTGATATCTGAATACTATTTCAACGAATTACTGATAGGACAATAAAAGAGTACAAATGTCATTTTAGATAGGTTTAAATCTTCACTTATCAGAAATTTAAAGTTTATTCAAGTTAATCACTTGAGATAGCAAAAACATGTATGATAAATGAATAACCAAAATAATTAATTAAAT
The DNA here is from genome assembly GCA_015478945.1 of Trachelipus rathkii. Classification (NCBI taxonomy): domain Eukaryota; kingdom Metazoa; phylum Arthropoda; class Malacostraca; order Isopoda; family Trachelipodidae; genus Trachelipus; species Trachelipus rathkii. The sequence continues at coordinate 5,925 of JABUQX010027556.1, read as the reverse complement.
ATAATAAGTAAATATGAAATAATAAGATAATATATAATAATAATCAATATTGAATTAATAATAATATAATAATATATAATAAATAATAAATTAATAAATCATAAATACGCCCAATTTTTATGTTCGAAAAATAAATTCATATTGATCGTTGAACAGAATAATAATGATAATAACAATAAAAATAAAAAATAAATACTGATAAAAATATAGTATATAATAATATATTAATAAATAATAAATACAAATAATAATAATCAATAATATTAATAATAATAATAGATAATAATAATAATAATAATAATAATAGGATAATTTAAATAAATTAATAACTGATTACTTTTCCTTAGGGTAAGTGTAAATATTTTGTTGTTATTGCTGATATGCGAATTTCAAAAAAAATGACTTTTAATTATTTATTAAATGATTACTTATTCATATTTCTTAATTATTCATTATTAATATAATTGCAATTTATTTCATTTATTTTTGGCTATACAGTATTACTAATTTTTCACCATTATCACGTTATTGATTATTTTCGCTATTCTAGAGAAAATATTGTTAATGTATTATTATTATTATTATGATTATTAATTAATCGTCATATTTTTCTTTATGAGTATTTTCTCCTACAGATTATTATTCATTATGTTTACATATAATATTGTTTTTAAAAATTATTGAATCGTTTTTACATTTTATATTGAGGTGATTTTTAATTTTATATGTTCATTATTTTCTATTTCGTTTATTTTTTTTTTTTTTTTAAAATTACTTTTTAAACAATTGATATATATTTACTTTTATTTTCATTTATTTTAATTTTTATTTTATATTTTTAATATTTTTTTTTCATTATAAAAAATTGTTTAATTTTTATGCTCTTTACATTAAGATAGATATATACGGAATTATAGTATATAGAATAACTATATATATATATATACGTAAATATATAGATATTTACTCCCAAAGGTAATTTATCGATAATTCTTTATTATCAAACTGCATTGTAACTATTAAAAATAGATATAGTAAAGATGAATATATTAATATATATAAATGTATCATAAAACCTATTCAAAATTATTTAACATTCTTTATATGACATAAATTATAAATTAACAATATAGTATATATATAAAAGTATATATAGTGCGTACCTTTGATAAGGAATAAGAGTACACATAATATCTAGTATAGTATGATAATATATTATATATATATAATATAATATAGATATGGATATATATATATTATATATATATATTATTATATTATATATACTAAATATATAGTATATAGTATTAATACTAGCATTAGGTTACCGTAAAAGCAATATGTGATAATGGTGTTACTTTATGTATATGAATGAGGTGTATAATAACTATAGGTATCCTAATGAATTAGTAGTCAATATATATGTTAAATAATATATATATATATATATATAGTAGTACTATTAAAAGTACCAGCGGAACTATACCACGTTGAAACAACATGAAGCTATACTACCGTAGACAACTAACTCACAAGAGTGAATCAAGATAAAGATTGCAAAAATCAGAAACTGCCTCAGGGAACTCCCACACCTTTATTACCACCAATATGCACACAAGAACATATTTTAAGAGTTTCACAACAAACACAAAACTCATCATACACTCTATAGCTCTCACAAATAAGTGCATATACACACTCACGTGTCACTATCACACCACCTACCCCTCTAGTATACCCAACACCAAAAAACAAAAATATGTAAACTCTGAAAGTTTATATAATAACGCAGGGTATATATATACAATATTATACCCGTCACTCTAAGATAACTATAACAAGCAGCAACCCGCTCACTAATAATATAACAAAAACAGCCAGAGAAAAACGCAATGGAGCACATAAATGATCTAGCACTTACAACACACACCGGATACCTCATGGAGCTATACGCATAAATCGCAATCAGATTAGTTTAAGCCTTTACATATATACTAAAACCCCAAACGCCCATACACCACCGTAAATAACTTACCTAGACACTAATATACCAACATAATAATCACTAGGCCCTAACTACAAACCCCAACATCACTACACTCCAACGCCCTAGCAACTAAATCACACCCACGAGTACAGCTCACATCAAAATAAATAATACCAACAACTCACAAACTATAAGTACTATAATAAATAGCTAGAGCTACCTACGTCAAACAGCTCAAGCATATGCATAATACATACTCAAGCTGAGCGCCACAAGTCCTGCACCCGAACACAGCTAATCACGATTAGACACGCGCCCAACAGACACCTACTATAAGGGTAAATAGGTAATATAACGATATTTCAACTATAGCATACTAATATAGTAACGTAGTAATATAGTATACATGAATAACTAACTATATACTATATAGTAGATATATATAGATATATAATAATATATATATATTTATTAGTAAATATGAATATGACCTCCGTTTGGTAAATATATTATAATAGATATATAATATATATATATACCAATGATATTATATTATATATTAATACTATATATAATAATATATATACTATAAATATATATATAAGATAAATATAAAATATAGTATATATATGAAAATATATATAAGTATAATATATATTATATATATATATATATGAGAGATATATATAAATATATATATATATAGAATAGAATATATATTGTATATTTATATATATATTTATTTATATATTAATAATAATTACTTATAATATTAGATAGATTATAACTTGAAATTCATATTCATAGTATAGTAATATATATATACATAGCTATAGTTATAGTAAATTATTATATTTATGTATTAAAATCTTAACAAGCTGTTTCTGGGTGAAAAAAAAGTATAAAAAATTATATATATAATATTAAAATAACTATATATGAAATATATAATTTAGTCAAAAAGTATATATATATAGTGAGTACTATATACGTGTAGTATAGTGGATGTGGTAGGGTTAGTATTAGTTATGTAGTTGGGTATATTATAGTTGTAGATAAGTATATATATATTATATAATACTTATATAGAGGGTATATATATATAGTATAGTATAATAGATCTATACTATTATATATATATACATATATAGTTATATCACTACTAAATTAAAGTATAGTTATTATAGGCGGGGTATATATTATATATTAGTGTATATATAATCATATTATACTATATACTATTGCAATATATATATTATATATCAATTGTATTTATCACATATGTATAATATATGATACATATAATTATATATACATTATAATATATAATATATATATATATATATATTGATTATATATATATATATAGTATATTATATATATATACTATACTATAACTATACTATACTACAAAGTGCCAGTCAAGATACCTATAATAATATTTATATATATAGTATATAACCTATGACACCATGAAGTGTTATAAGGGTATTTACTATATAAACTAAATACTCCATTTAATATTTATATCATAATAACCTATAGGATTGCACAATTAATCACATAAAACACATATACTTTTGAATTAATGGCCAATTGAATACATATCTTATATATATATCATTATATAAAAATAAAGATATATTATATATAGTTAAATATATATAATTATATAAATAATTAATATGTAGCATATATATATTAATATATATATATATATATATATATACATAATATATATATAATATATATATATAATATTAGATATTAATATTATTAATATATAGATCATATTATATTAAATATATATACTATATATAATATATATATATATATAATGATATAAATTAATATATATTATATATATATCATTAATGTAATTATATATAGTAATATTATAATATAGATATATATATTATATATTAATACATAATATTGTATATAGATATTTATATATATATTAAGTAAATATAAAAATTATATGATACTATATAATATAATAGATAGATATATATATGAATATATATATATACTACTAACTGATTAATAGACATTATATTATTATTATCTAATATATATATATAATAACTAAATATTTAATATTATTATATTATATACGATATATATCAATTATATATATATATATATAAAATATATATTTAATGAGTATATATATATAACTTATATTTAACCATTATAATTAATATTATATTAGATATATATATTATATATGATAGTATAATATATATAATATATAGATATAAGACGAACTATATATTTAATGTACTAATATTATAATAGATTTAAATATAATAGTTAATAAATATAATATGTTATGATACATACTAAATATAATTATATATTATATCATAACTATATTAGATATAGATATAGATAATATATATTCTACATAATAATAATATTATATAAAATAATATACAGATAATTTGACTAATCATAATATACTTAATTATAAATAGTATATTTAATAAATAAATAATATAGTATAATATATATATTATATCATAATAATTATATAATATTATATTAATATATAGTATTAATATAACTTAATATATATATATAATATATAATAGTAATATTCATTAATATCAATATGGAGGCATTATAGATATTTATATTTTATTCTAATCTATTATATACCTTCAAATACCTGAACTTAAATATACACTAACATTGAATCTTTCTACTACTGTCTCATCAATTATAATTATATTAACCAATATATATATAGATATAGTATATAAACTTATATTTCTAACCTATTTTACACATTTCACATCTTTTAACCATTTAATTCCTTTTAAACCTTTTACACCATTTTACACAATTTTACGCTTTTTGTATCATGTATAATCTTTTTTACACAATTGTACGCTTTTTAACATTTTCACACCATTTTACAAGACATTTTAAACCTTTTTACGTAATTTTACGCACCTTTCTACACTTTAATACGTTTACATTTTGGAACCTTTATCCTTTTAACAGCCAGTTAATCGTTTACACTTGACACCTTTACACCTTTTTACAACCTTTTACACAGTTTTATACTAATTTTTATACCCTTTTTACGCTTCTTTAGCAACATTTTACAAGATTTTTGTACCTCTATACACCTTTGGTACACGATTTTACACCTTTTTCACACATTTAACAACATTTTTTACCTCCTTAACACCTCCTCTTAAAATAATATATATTCTTCGATTAGACCCTTCCATTCAGTAGAACAAACAGTTATACTCGACGGCCGTTTTCCCTATTTAGAACGGGAAACTCGCATTTCGGGAATTTTTACGTGTGCTGGAGGACAATTGTGCGTCCCGGTATAATGATACTTACTATACTATATATATATAGTACTATATAGTAGCTTATATACTCTCACTCAAGTATACTATATATCATATATATACTATATATACTCCACCCTAACTATATACTCACCACCTCTAATATATATACTCACTCACGGCATCAACCATAACATAATCTGACCCATAACATACCCCCCTACTACTACTATACTATATATGTACTATATATAGTACTAGCGAATAATCAATATATATATAATATAATATCGGCGTATGTACACGCGATCTATATACACACTATCGTAATCTATATAATACGACTATGATATACTTACTAATATACTACTGATGACAATACTCAACAATAGCCCTATAACCCCGATATATATCGGAACGTGATTCAATATATATTATAATATAGCTTGTTATATTATATATATTTATAATATATATATTGATACTAATATATAGAGATTCTTCTTCTCTTCTCGCTCTTCTCTCTCTCTCCTCTGCTCTTCTTCTCCCAATAGACTTAGTTCATCCTCTTATCTAATACTAACTCGACATCTCTTTCTCTGCGTCCTCATCATCGCTCTG
>JABUQX010027555.1:7500-17430 GCA_015478945.1 Trachelipus rathkii | reverse complement strand
TGTTAGAATGTTCTTATTTAAAAGAAACTTGTATAAAAAAGGAAGAATTTTAGGAATAGCACACTGACAATTTTTGGTAAATATAATTTTGTATGATTTATATTTATTATCATTCTTTTTAGAATTATTATAATAAGTTGTACTCTAAATTATACTGTGAGAGCAGTATTATATTCATATATATATTTATAATATCTCTTGTTGCATGAAAATTATATATTTTTTCACTCGCCATATAGAGTAAGAGAGTTATAAAAATAGATAACTAAATATTTTAATTTAAATATATATATATATATATAACACTCTACATTTTCTGAGTCGATAAGTGTTAGCTAACTACATAAGACTTTCTACGATTATGCAGTTTGCAGTCAAACTTATAAAAAAAAATATATCATTTACGACTACCTAGAAACATAATGTTACAGATATAATATAGAGGGATAGTGACGTGTAAGTAATTCTTATTGTGAGAGGCACGTATCACTATCTCGGCCGTGGGCGTTAAGTAACTTGTCCATACTATACTTTAGAATACAGTATATATAAATACTTTATTTATTTATTATTTGAATGCACATATATTATATATATATATATATATATATATAATTATATATATATATATATAAAGATAGGCAGTACTATGCTAACCACAGCTACTAATGGCCTGTATTATACCATATTGAGAGCAATTATTAGTGAAGGAAAGGGAGAATTATTTTAGTGATGAGGGATAATAATATTCAAATATTATTAAATAGAGGTGAGGGCATGCATTGAGAGTGTAAATTATAAAGAGTAGCCACCACTTTAAGAAGCACAAGTACTCTCGCTAATATTTTTAATTAGTGTGCATATGAGCACTGAACTAGTATTTCGCACAGTGAATATATATTCCAGAGTTTTTGGAGATGTAGCTCGCAAGCATGACGTCAGAGACTCTGAGCAAGCTTTGTAAGTTTAGAATTAGACGACTCCGCCGTTACACAATATGTTAGTAGTTCACAATTATAGATGGGTAATAAAACTCTAGAATAATATATATATTACTTAACTCACTATAAAACTTATATATATATATATACATAGCTCAGAAATAGAAATATGAAATCACTTCTAAAAGCGATGATAATGATAATAATATAATGATAAATTAATGAGAAAACATGTTTAATGAATATACAGAGTAAATATTTATTATTAAATTGTATATATATATAATTATAAAGATATATATATATAAATTATTAATATATATATATATATATATTTATAATATTATATATAATATATTATATACGAATTTTAAATTGAATCTGAAGAGTAGTACCGTAAGTACACCGTGAGCTAGCACTACGCACCGCATCACTAAAAAGTCTATGACTACTAGAGCTGCAACCGCACTCTAGCTAACTCACAAATGCTTCGGCACCGCGCACCGCACCGCACCGTTGCCGTGGGATATTTAGTGCGCGCGCACCGCACCGCACCGACATTTACAGCTCGCACCGCGCACGCAACGCACCGCACCGGTGCGTTTTTAAATACTAATTAATATTATATATATAATATATATATATATATATATATTATATATATATATAATATTAATATATAATATTATATTTATATATATTATAATATTATATATTATATTATATATGTCAGTGTTGTTCCCTGATATATTACCCAACTCCAAGGCCCAGTGTATAGTCACCGCCACTTAGATATAATATTTCACAGTAATATATTGTAGAGATAGAGAGAGTAAGTGAGTGAAAGAGTAGAAGAGAGATAGTATAGTAAATATAGAGAGATATGATAGATAAGATAGATGAGTGCCAGATTCCTTAAGAAGAGAAAGTAGAAATAGAAGTGAAATATATCAACATGCGAAAAGAGAAAAAAAAATTGCCTCTCTGCTGATCCAGAGGTAGAATAGATGAATATGATAAAGAAAAATATATAAGATTCTAATAAATCTATATAAAGTTAGCTGGACCAATAACTATATAATATGTTCTTATTACCCAACTTCCAAGGCAGTTTCCGGGCCACTGGATATATATAATGTAAGAGGAAAGAATATAATATATATATATATAATATAGTAGGATATATATAGATATATATGATATATTATAATATATATATATATATATATATTATATATAATAGAGATAGAATATATATGAATATAAGAGAAGTAAGGTAAGTAAATATATATTATAAATCAACCTTGAGAGCGCACAGAGACGGTTAAAATTTGAATTTGGGTATGAAGTGAAGAGTATTGTAAGTGTTTGTGTTAGAAAATATTTCTTCGACACATAATGTAGAAAAACACATGAAGCGGAACGTGAAAAACTTATTAACAAAAAATATTAACTGTTGTTATTCTTCTCCTCCAGTGTACTCCTGTACTCTGAGCAATATATACACAAGTAGACATACATGCCATAACAGAAGAAGCAACGCGGATGCGCGCACAGCCACGACACACACACGACGACGATATATATGAGATAGTAGAGATAGAGAAGTATATAAGAGAGAAGAGTAAAGTAGAGTAGAGAGAGAAAGTAGATAGTAATAATATTATATAGAAGAGAATATATAGATATATATTATATATAAGTATATATATTAATATAGACTAATATAGAATATATAACTTCACTGGATGGGATTCCGATATCGTTAATTCTATTTTTTAATAAGATAATAGAGAGTAAAGATAGATAGAGTATTATATATAATATAAGAGTAAGATATATATATAGTGAGATATAGAATATTTTCAGTATATATTATATAATATATATATATAGTATAAATAATATATATATAAGATAGTGAACAGATTTACATTGCAAAACTAAAAACTTATTAAAATAGTCTCTACTCGTAATAGTCTATAAATATAGAAAGATAGATGATATGTATTGATAGAGAGTATAAGATTATACTACGTAAGAAGCTTGTGAGTTCGAGTTTTTCCTAAAGAGTGTCATAGTATAACAGGACCCTTCTATTGTAGATTTTTAATATAAAATTTACAAATTTATAATTGCTAAATGAAATTTTGCCGCCATTACTTGGAAATTAAAAAAAGAAAAAAAGTTTATTTGTGTTATTACTTTTAAATTTCATGAGAAATATGAAATAATCTCAGACATCAAAAACCCGTTTCTCCTTCTTCCTTTAATAATAGAAATTAGAAGAGGGCACGTACTACGAGAAAGTTGACTTAGTTATAGGGTGTGTATATAGTGATTCTTACAAAGGTAAATTTTTTTTATTTTTTTTTGTTTTTATGTGAATAACGGCAAAAATGAGCATAGTAAAGTTTAACAGAAGTTCGTAAATAAAAAAAATGACATTGAAAGTTATAATATTTGGTTGTGGCAATTCTCATGCGAATTATGAGAGGTAAATATTAAGGCAGTGTTGAATTTGTATTAATAAGAAAGTCTGTTAAATATTGCGCGAATTATAAAGCAGCAAATGGTGACGAGTGACAACGACACTACCCATACAAGATCAACAACGAACATCAACAACAACAGAGTATAGAAATAATATAATAATATAATAATAATAATAATAATATATAAATAATTACATAATAATAATAACAAGAACAAGGTAATTATAATTATAATAATAAGAATAATAATAATAATAATACTACTATACTACTACATACTACTAATAATAATAAGAATAATAAATAAATAATAATATAATAATAATAATACAATATAATATTAATAGTAATAATAATAATAATGAGTTTTTTCTTAAATTAATGAGTGTAAATTTTTACAAGTAATCATAATGTGAGATTATTTTAAACTTATTAATGCAAAAGTTAACAATAAAGGCAAAAAAAATTATATTAAATTCCATCTCAAATTTCCTTTTGTACGAGTGGCTGATTTCACTTATTATTATATTATTATTATTATTATTATAGTTAGTATATGTTTAGCATAGACTTATTATTATTGTTATTATTATTATTATTATTATAGTTAGTAATGTTTAGCAATAGTACTGTATTATTATTATTATTATATGCCTAAAATGACTTTCCCATGCAGCATTCTCTCGTCTCTCTACTGCTTCGTATCATATCTCTCTCTCTCTCTCTCTCTCTCTCTCTCTCTCTCTTCTACCTTTCGTTCTCTCTTTTCATTATTTAATTGACTTGTATCTCTTAACTTATGACTGAACCATCTTTGTGATCTTTCCGCTGTGAACGACACGCACGACGGACACACGACCACATCACATACACACACACGCACACACACACACATGACAAACCTAACATATCATACACCACACGACACACCACACAGCACACAAACACACACACACGACACCACACGCACAGCAGCAAATAAGACTCCTCTTCAGGCAAATTATAGTTTTATCTTTTACTTTTATGTGATTATTTCCAATTCTTAATTTGCTCCAGAACAAAACATGCGACAAAGTTCTAAATTTACCAGTATTTAAAGGATTAGTTATCTTTACGCAACTACTACTACTCTACTACTACTACTACTACTACTACTACTATTATCTATTCTACTAACTACTACTACTACTACTGCTACTACTACTTCTACTACAAATACTACTACCTAAAAACTAACTATTACTACTACTACTACTACTCTAGCTCGATGAAATGAATAGAATAATAATAATAATAATGAAGTAATAAATAATAAATAATGATGAGAAAAATAATAATGAAATAATAGATAATGAAAATATAATAGATAATGAAATGAAGATAAGAGTAAATGAAATGAAATAGATAAGTGAAGATAGAATTGATAAGAAGTAGTATAATATAGATAAGATTAATAATAAGCTTTTTTTAACGCCTTGAAAGCCAGATAAATAATAATAATGAGGGCGTAATCAAAGCGCTAATAAAATGAGAGAATAAATAGAATAAAAGTAATAATAATAATGAATATAATAATATAAAAATCATAATAAAGGCATGCTATTTCAGGAGAGCGGAGAAGATCAAAGGATATTTGTCTACCAAAGAGCTAAAAGGACGAAAACTTTAGCTAACTAAAGTGTCAAATTTTTAAGTCGCTTCCACTCAAGCGTTTTTTTCATTAAAGGCGCTAATGCACACGCAAGTGTACATAACTCAAAGAGTGCGCTTAAGAGCTCATATAGATGAAATAGTATATATTGTATAATAGTATATTGACCAATTTAGATAGCGTTTGCCCTGCATATAAGTATATAATAAGTATATATATATATATATATAATATACCGTATATATATATATAAGTATATATATTAATATATCTCAGTAATGGGTAGAATATTAGTATAGATAAGTTAAGTATATATAAGGTATAAGTTATATAATATATATATGATAGACCAGGAGGGAAGAGAGAGAGTTATATATTATATAAATAGTCTAGTTCATAAGTAAATGAATTAAGAGTAAGATGAAGAGTAATAAGATCATAAATTTAAAAAATAATAATAATTGAAATTAAAAATATGATATATATAGTTATAAAATTTAAAAATTCTAATTATATTTCATCTAAATAGCATTTACTAAATGATATATCAGAATTATAAAAAATTTAAATATATAGTTATATTATTATAAATATATAAAAATTTACTAAAAGAAAATTTTTAAAAATAATAAGATTGTAACTTAAAACGTTCTATAACATATATAATTTGAGTAGTTATATATTAACTCACTAATAACTGCAAGACTATATATATCTATATATAATAGTCTCAAACATATAATCAATAAAAATGAAATATGTTACTCAATAGTACCTTTATAGTGAAATAATTTATTCCATCTGATACAATTATGACTAATTATATGAGAGTTTATTAGTAGCATAGATATTTATATATATATATATACTATATATATAGTATATTATATGAGTACTAATATATATATATAATATAGTGATATATATATATATATATATCTATACTATATATATATAGTTTTATATATTTTATTATATATGTTATAATATATATATTAATCGATAAGATATATTATATATATATATATATATATATTATATATAATATATATATAATATAAATAAGTTAATAAATATAAATATCATTATTTATATATCATTTATTTAAATAAAACGTAGTAATCAAATATAATAGTACTTTATTTTGATTATTATTATATTAAATATATTCTGAATTCCCATGACTCACACTTCTATATATTAGAGTCAGAGTGAGAGAACTAATCTTATAACGATCGAGGAGAGTAGAGAGGGTGGCGGGTAAAGGCTGTCTTTCGAGAGACGAGTTGTCATGATAGCTCTTAAGCTTATTCTTTCACACGAGAGATGCTTGTTAAAGCAAGCATCACGATCTACCTTTGTATACCCAATCTTGGGGCAAAGAGAAGGTGAAGAAGAAAGAAATAAAGAAATATATATAATATAAGAGTTGGATAAGTACTTAACATAATATTTTAACTCAAATGTATTAAAAATTCAATAAGTTCACACCTATACAATATATATATATTTATTTTGATTGAAGTATTTTGTTATATTATATGATTACCTAAATTATGATTAATATATTATCTAACATGCAGGTTAAATATACATTAAAATAAACTATTTATGTTAATAATAAAATAAACTATTAATATAATAAACCCTGACCATTATATTGGGTTTTTAGATTCACAAACATGCTAATATAATAAATAATATTAATACGCGAGACAGCAAAGAGACACAATAGAGAGAGAGAGCCACGAGTAGTAAAAAGGTATTACTCGTAGAGTTTGAAAACTAATTATGATACATTATTACCATATAATTATATCATATATATATAAATATAATCCTTTTATATCTTCACGGTTGTAAATTATAATATATATATTATATTACATATATATATATAACTTATAACTAATGATATATATATATATATATAATATATATTATATAATATATATTATAATACTATATTACTAATAAATTCTAATACCTATTATAACTTTAGGTCAAAAATACCAATTACCATAAAAATTTAGATCAAAATATATCATATTAACTTATATAGAATAAAATAGTTATTTTATTTATTAATAATATATCTCACTTAGGACACTATACATGTATAGTATTTATTTAATATATATTATTATCACTTATATATATCACTCAATACTTAGGTCCAATTGTTATTATGAATTGGCTCGAAGAGCAAGCTGTGATTTTAACATTTATGAAAAATTTCGTTCATTTCTTAAAATTTATGTAAAAAATTTATATATATATTTTTTCAATTCAGCAAGTAATAAAATTATTTTTTTCTATTTGTCTTATATTCTTACTAATTATACAATACAAATTTACATCGTATTTCTGAAATTAATATTATAGATACTTTGCATGAGGCATAAAAACCATACCAGAAATTATGGCTTTCAAACATTCCATGTAGAAATTATAATATTTTATCCGAAATTGAGAATAGTAAAGAGTCCAAAGATTTTACACTGTGTTTATTTCTCAGCAGAAAACTCGTTAAAATTTTAATAAGAAACTAACAACTTCTAGATTGTACCCAACAAATGTATGGGTCGGATGCTGACACCTGTAATTTGCTATGATTCGGGTGTAATCCCGGAGCTATGGTAATTTCTCTTGAGCTTAAAGAGGCCAAAGCTTAATTAAGATGCACAAACACTCTGAAGCCTAAAGCAGTAGTCTTTAGAGAACTCCGGAGCAGGTTCATTAGAGCCGCTCCGAAGCCTTCAATAATTTCCTGAATGAACGTTAGAAATGTAAAAATTTTAATTTTAATCAAGACGAGAGATAAAGATAATATTTTATAAAGAGAAATTCGTTAACAGATCCATCCTAGAAACATGATGAATACATTTCGAACATCGTTTATCTTCATAGAAATGTTTAAAAAAAGCTTTGAAGAGCGTATTAAACCTATTAATAACCTATTACTAGATATAATATATATATATATAAGATATTATTAAACATATATATTATATTTACTACTATATTTAAATAAAATCATATATATATTACTTATACGTTTTCAAAAGGCACTATTAATTATATTTATTATACTATCATTTGTGTCCATCAAAAATCGGAAACCATACTCTTGAAACAATAACGAACAGTTACAAGATCTGTGGGAACTGTAACGAATTTTCGCATATTGTTACAACTGTAACGAATTTTCGCATGTGTAAACAATTAAGACCCGAACGAGTCTTATTTAAAAGACAAAGTCTGTTCCTTTTCGCCTGGTTAACAGCCTGGTTAACAGACAATGAAAGGGAGAACCGACAGCTTGTAGTCGGTAACAGACAAGTGAAGGTCTGTTTACAAAATCGAGGAGGGTTTTGTCTAAAAGAACATGACCATGACTAATGGATCTTCTCTAAAGAAAGGAAATTGTGGTCGTTGTTGAATATTAAATAACTCTGTTTTTCTCGTTTTGAAAACCACGAGCAGCCAACGGATTTTCAAAATTTAGGCATAGCCAAAGTGGAAAGATTTGTTCCCATAGATCGGAAGGGGGCGCGGATTGGGTAGAAGGTAGGCAGGGACACACCCCGGAAGAGGGACCCCCTCCAATGAACAAGACTTAAGATGCCCTGAAGGAGGAGCATCACGTCAGGGTAAGGAGACTTTTTTGATTCTAAAGGCAGTCGTTACTAGACAGTCTGAGTGACGGATGTAAATTCCTTTCAACGTTCTGTGTTTTTCATTCGTAGAACATTTTGTATATTATGTAAATAATTGATAGTCCCTTTGACTTCGCGAATTGAGCGACGAACTGTTTAAATTCCGTGATTTCTGTTCGTAGATTATTTCTCTTTGACTATGTGAATATTGGTGTTCAAACGATTGCGCCTCCTATAATTTGAATAGATCCGTATTATTTCACAAATTTTGCATTCCTTTTTTTTTCTTGTAAATTAGCATTCAATCTACGGATATTGTCTCCCCTATTTGGGAATGATCCTTGTAAATTTGTGTTAATATGTTGTCTTAAATTGTAAATATATCTCGTAAGATTAATACAAGAGTGAATCAAGCTACGGATTTCTATCTTGATCATGCATGAAATTAGTGTTTAAGCTAAATAGTGGTTAGATTTGCGTTGTCCTTTTGTTCGACTCGTGATCAGCGCGGTGCTCTCGTCTCTCGTTTGGAGGATGGGAGAGAGGAATAATGTCGATGAGCATATCGACGACAGGTTTGTACGGACAATTGGGGGTTGGTAGAGTCTTCAATGGTGAGTGTTAATTTGGCTTTTGTTCCTTTTGTTTACTGTGATTCTACTAGAAGCAATCAACATGAAGTCTACACTCGTTTAGAAGAGTGCCGTACTTTAGCTACCTTCCTCGTAGTAACTAACATGTATCTATTTTTGTAAACTGTTGAATGCATTTTACCGCGTATGATATTACCTCGATTGTATATATATAGTCCCCCTAACATATATATTTACATATATTGTGCTCTCCCGGGCGTTTAACTTAGATTATTATTAAGATAGTGTGAGAGTGTCTGTTGGCTGATAGAGACTCGATCGGCTCTGCAATTGCAACAGGGAGTCGAGTCGGAACACCCCCTTTAACGTAAAATCACTCACACCCCCTCTCTGTAAACATCGTAGACTGTCTTAGATTAATAATCTTTTTTATTGTTGCAAACATCTACAATACTAACCCCCTTCCTTCCTCTTCTTTCATAACTAAGATTTACATCTGTTGCATGCTATCTCTGGCTTCCTTCTATCTAAAGGTACACTGATGCACTATATCAGGACGCTGAGATAGTTGCATGGCTCGGCGGGCGTAGG
>JABUQX010027555.1:0-2500 GCA_015478945.1 Trachelipus rathkii | reverse complement strand
ATTATATAATATATATATATATATATATATATTATATATATAGTATATATGATATATAATATATAGTATATATTAATATATACTATATATATATATAATATATATATAAATATATATAGTATATATATAATATATATATATATGATGGTATAAGTATATATTATTATATATATATATATATATAAATATATATATAGTATATAATATATATATAGATATATATAACTGTTCTTGAATCCAACTTTTTTTTGGGTTGGAGGATACGCCTCGTTGTATAGCCAACCAGGTATATTGTCCTCCACGCGCACATGCGGTGCGACTTCAGTCCAGAGCAAGGCAGTTAAATTCTTACACTTTCTTCCATATATGTTCTTTCTTTAACATCGTATCTAATTGCGATTTTTATGCAATATTTAACATCTATATATATATATTATAATTAATATATATATTACTATATAGTATATATATATTATAATATATATAATATATTATATACTATATTATATATATATATATAATATATAGTTATATATTATATAGTATATATTATATATACGAATTTAAACTCGATTAGCTGCACATATGGAAGAAATATAAGAACGATTAAAATACGAAAGAATAGTTCATTCCATTATTTCTCGAAGTCATTAAATTGCATTATTAGGGAAAATGAAGAACGTTTATGGAAAAGGGTGTTTCGCTTTCAACTTAAATATTTTGAATTTTTTACGAAAGCGTATATATATTGATATATATATATATATATATATATAGTATATATATATATATATTATATTATATTATGATATATATATAATATATATATATATATATATATATGTATATATTATATTATATATATTTATATATATATATTAAGTAGTATATATATATTATACATATATTTATATATTTTTCTGTATAGAAACAAATTTTATTCCATTTTAATATATTATCCTAAAAAAAGTATCTGCAATTTCTAATATTATATATGTATATATTATATATATATATGATATATATAATTATATATTATATATATGATATTATATATATATATATATATATATATATATATATATACTATACTTATATATATATTATTATATATACTAATATATCAAATTCTGAATAACAGCATATGAACCAGTTCTATAAGTCTTTATGTAAGTTGGATAAATAAGCATCATAATAGTAATCAGAGAGTATTCTATCGATAACTCCAGCCATAGCTTATTAGAACGATTATTTTAACCAATCGACAAAGGACACAAACATCGAGGAAGACCAAATAGTAAAATCTTATTTTTAACCCAGCTTTCCAACTCTAAGGACATCCATCGCAATAGTTATAGAGTTCTAAAAATGTCATTCGTAGCAACCGATCCTTACAATGGTTCTCTACAAGTTATTTATGAGAAAAAATTATTAATTATATATATATCAGGAGCGATATCCATATATATTTAATATATATAGTATATTGTCTATCAAATGTATTATATATTTATATATATATATATTATATACTATATATATCAGGGGCGAATCCTTATTGCTTGCTTAGCAAATGGCTCATGCTTAATGGAAAAAAATATAAAAATACTTTTGATTATCAGTTTACTGTGATTTGAGAATAAAGATGTCGATAATTATTCTTCATCCAACGCTTCTGTTAGCAATAATTAAAATTTATATTTAATTTACATTCTCGAGCAGCCAACGTCAATACGATGCTTGCGGTAGCTCAAGCGCATGCCTTTCTGAGAAGTTTAAAATCGAAAGCATGTTTTGATTCACACCCCGCAATACTCTGGCTCATCTTCCTCTCCAGCTCCATTCAGCCTCCACTCCTTCTCGGACTCCTACCTTTTCATCTGCTTTGTGCTCAAAATTTTATTTCTTTTGAGAGCCCCTCCCGAGTCTCTCAGACATCCATGAGGGTTCTGAACCCAATAAAATCAAGTTCTACGGGTTCATAAACATAAGTAAAGATACCTTACTCGGTCTATTATACGTTTGTAAAATGATTTCAACTCTGACACCGGCTCCAGATGAGGCTCTGTGATCCACATTATGAGCCGTTTCAGACTCCAAACTCTTCTCTAACTCTAAATCTACACTGAAGCCTGAAGGCTATCTGTTATCCACCTAGCTACTGAAAAATCCAAGTTTGAGGACTCAGCTCCCTTCTGAATGGGTTTAGCGGCATGAAACCTCAGCTCCGCTACGGTGCCACCACCAGCTATATGTGTTCCAAGTTTGAAGGGGTTACGTAAATTATTTCCCCTTCAAATACGGAGTTGCTTGTACTAATAGTATTATAGTATATATATTATTATATATATATATTATATATATATATATATATATATATAATATATATATATATATTATATTATATATATAGTATATATATATATAGGGCATTTCCGTGAGCGGTGGTGATAAACGGTAAAAAAAAAATTATATATTATATATATATCTAATCTCTCTT
>JABUQX010027554.1:0-43686 GCA_015478945.1 Trachelipus rathkii | reverse complement strand
AGATGATAACGAAAAGGGTATAACTGGATGTAATGGGAATGGTAATAGGGAGGGTTCTGAATTCACAGCGGAGTTAATAGATGTAACGAGAGCTGCATATACCAGGAATTCTGAGGTTATCGATACACACAGGTATCGTGTGAGGGTTGATGAAGCTAGGGTTTTCAATCAGGGTAGGGATATAGGGGATTCTTTCATGAGAGTTATCAATGATATTATAATGCATTTAAGAAATGATTGGTCTCATAGAGAAGCTAGAGTCCGTGTCTGGTTCACATTAAATGACAGTGGCCGGAATGGGTATCATGTGAATATCCCATACGCTGAAATGGATAGAGAGGACTTGGTTTCTTACTTGACGGGTCGTTTAATAACAGCTTTTCAATCGGGAGATAAAGCCACATTCAGTGATTTCATTGTTGAAGTACAGGTAGCTCATGATGTTGAAGGTAATGGACCTATTATACCTTTCAAAATTAATTTCCCGAAAGAAAACTTGAACACTGTACAGTTAAGAATAAGTAATGATGACGAGACCGAATACAGGGTAGGTTGTGGATTTAGAGCCATAGCGTGTTGTCATAAATTATTTCATGAAGAACGTGCAAACCCTAACCGAAAAACTCCTCATAAGATAGGTATGTATTACCCTTCAACTATACAAGACCTAGGTAAACAAATAGCTCAAGCTTGTGGATTAGAATATAATGACCCCTTAGGGGCTGATAACTTCGAGATAATTGAACGTATGTTAAAATGCAGAATATACGTTTACCGTAACTATCAGGATGAAAAATTTGCCTCGTGAACAGGATCATAAAAAACCATTATATGTAATAGGTTACGATTTTAAAGATACACATTACTACTATCCCCTTCCTAAACATACAATTAAATCTACGATAGGTAGTGTAGAATCGCGTAAAAATAAATCGCCTATTTTCTGTCAGTTATGTTACCTCTTTATCGATGATTATCATACGCATAAATCAAAGGTTTGCCCAGAGTATCGATGTTCTTAATGCCTCGCACATCGCTGTAAAGGAAACGCTAACACTGTAATACTTTTTATTTTTTTAAAAAATGTAATAGAATTTAAATATAAAGTTCTTAAAGGGTAATTACCATATGAATATTAAATTGAAATAAATAAATAGATAGATAAATAAATAAATAAACAAATAAATAAATTAAAGTTAACATTTAAAATATTAAAACCCTTCATAATAAATAAAAGAGAAATAAAACAGTATGTCGTTCAAAATGGTTTTCTATATGTCAAAGAATACTTAATGTATAAAATGCTAGGGTAGATGCTACGGGAAGATCAATGATGGACATGGTTCCTTATCTAGCTGTAACCATGTTAGTATGTTACAAATGCAGTGAAAAAGAAACAGATCAGTGTGAGACTTGCGGAACAAAAAGAACTGAAATATTCCATCTGGATTTAGATGCTGCAGAAGAATAGGAAAAATGTCCCGTTGATAAAATGATTAATTATTTATTCAATTTCTCTGAAACTCATAAGAATGACGACATAATAGTAGCGGCCCATAATGGTTCGAAATTCGATACACAGTTTGTGTATGCGAAACTGTTAGGTAGAACGCATGAGAATTCTATTTCTAGCAATCCCGTTAAAAAGAGGAAATAAAATTATCACCATGTCTTCTAATAACAACATTTCCTTTAAAGATACACTATTATACATGCCTTGTGCTTTGAAAAAGCTACCTCAATGCATGGGGATTAAGGGGGATGTAGCAAAAGGGTTCTTCCCGTATAGGTTTCTAACTTTAGAGAATATAAATTACAAAGGGGTTATTCCAGAGAGGGCCGTATTCGAAGTTGATAGGATGCATGATGCAGAGAAACGTGATTTTGATAAATGGTATAAAACTTTTGAGAATCGTGAATATGATATAAAAGCAGAATGTGTGAAATATTGTATACAAGATGTAAAGATTTTAAGACAGAGTTTTGAAACATGCAGGAATAAGTTTAGAACACATTTTAAAATACATTGTTTAAATGAATGTAGCACCATCGCAGCTTTATGCTTCAAATGTTTAAAATGCATTATATGAAACCAAACTCTATCGCTCATATCAGTAGAGAAGACGATGGTCACTCGTTTGCGGGGATTAAATGGTTAACCTTCATGGAATTTTATATTGGTCATCATAAAGAATATGGGAGGAATGGGGGTGAGCGTAAGTTTAAGATTCGAAATAAATTTTTACAACCGGACGGTTACGTCAAAGTACCCTGTAATGAGTATAGAACAGTTAACGGGGATGCGTTTGTAGAACTTAGACAGATTCGTGTAGATGTACAGTTGAGAGATTTGAATATATATTATAGATATATAATATATATATATATATAAAATATATATATATATATATATATATAAAATATATATAATATATTATATAATATATCATATATATATATATATATATATATATATATATATAATATATATAATATATATAATAGTATATATTATATATATTTAATTTATATATATATATATATATATATAATATATATATATATATATATATATATATATATTATATATATATATATATATAATATATATAATATATATATATATATATATATATATATTATAATATATATTAAATATATATATATATATATATAAATATATATAATTATATATATATATATATATATATTATATATATATATATATATATATATATATATATATTATATATATACATCGATTGTCACGGCAGGGCCTTTTCCAAAGGAGGGGGAAAAACAAAAAAGAATGAAAAGAAAAAAACAAAAAGGAAAGTAAATTCACCCAGTCCCTTGTCTAAAGCAATTCCCTCAGGTGGGCTAAGACGCGGGGACTTAAAAGAGGAAGATTGAATACTGCAGAAAATGGATGAAGGCAAGGAGTCCATAAATCAGATGTGGCTGGAAAGAAGGAGGCACCAACACGAACAAGTTTGGGGTTTACAAATTCACACGCAATACCTCATGTGAGACCAGGCAACTCATGTTGTATGATGATGAATCAATTCTTCTCAAGTAGACATCAGTCAAAATCTTCTTCGAGCAGGCCTGCGTAGTAATACATCACAGTTTAGTGTTTGTACTCCAAATATCACCTCGCAGAGAAGAGGGTTCAAAGGGAATTAGAAAGTAGTAACAGTTTATTAGTCTCTTACCCTTAGCCTCAACACTATCCAAAAGGAGGGTGGAACCGGATCACCCCAAATGATAACAGCTTCCATACTGGGTCGATCAACCGATCTTGTATATACACATCGCAAGCTAAGCAGACTTAAAATTCACTGAAGCTGAACAGAATTCCCAGCTTCTTTTAGGCCATTTTAGTAACCGATGTGATATGAGGTCTCCAAGACAATTCACTATTTATGTTCAGTCCAGGAATGTTTATGTTGTATTACAGGTGATACATTAGAGCCGTCAAGGGGATAGGAAAGTCGGGAGGTGTCTTAGAGAGGGAGATATGAAGAAGTTGAGTTTTTAAAGAGTTGAATTTCATAAGAATGCGGTTAAGCCCACTGAGAAATCCCGACCACATCGGCAAGAATGTGAATCGGAAAACTGTAGACGAGAGGCAACTCTAGATAAAAACGAGGGAAGGGTAGAAAGTTGAGAGGAGGTATGGAGAGTTTGTACTAAGCAGCATAAGAGTGAACAGAGTAGAAGTCCAGCTAAGAAGACCGTAAAGAAAAGTAGGAATAAAGGTGGAGATAAAAGAGAACCCAGCAACGACACAATTAACAAGAAAGGAGAAAAAGGTTGCTCCAATCAACAAGAGCTGAAATGGAACGGATCTGAAAAAACTAGACAAGAGTGAAGCAAAGCGAAAGGAGGAAATCCAAAGAAGGTAGCGTAGAGAGTAGCGAGGGTGTCATATCCTTTTCAGAAGCTTAAAAGATATGTCAAGCCGATACCATACCAAACTTCCCACATAGTCCCTTAAGGGCAGAAGGACCATTAGATCAATGAAAGTATAACTTCTTCTTATCTATATATTTTCATGTGTATAAAAAATATATTTTTATCTCATATATATATATTATCTAGCTTATACAGTAATTATATATATATATATATCTATATATTCCTATAACCCCTTACTATTATACTGTTATATATACCCATTATACTAAGCTACTTCTACTTTATATTATCATCACTTTCTAAATAATAACTATCTTAAATAATGTATATAAATATATAACGTGATAATATCTGAGAGAGCGCGACGAATCACAGCGAACTATTTAGAAACTACGCGAGCAACATGTTGCCGCGAGTACGGGTTGGGTCATTATATAGAGCATGCTAGGAATGGGGGCGAGCGATAAGTTTAAGATTCAAAATAAATATCTTACAACCTGAGGTGTACGTCGAATTACCCTGTGATGAGTATAGGCCAGTTAACGGGACGCGTTTGTAGGAGTGTACTGACCAGATCCGAGTGTTAATCTATCCAAGTGATTAGATTTGAAGTTGCTATTGAGTTGGCTTACCATCCGGCATAAATGTTAACACTAACAAAGAAACTTGGTTATATCTCTGCTATACATGGATTGTCTGGGGCAGATTATTGAGTTCAATACAAGTGCTTCGACTGCGTAGAACTCAGAATATAGAAAGCTCCTAAGGGGATATCTAGTCTTGATCGATACAGGGAACAACTATGTTGCGAGAGAGTGACTAGGCTAAGAATGCAGGCGGTATAGCATATTAGTGAGTGTGTTATGGGAATCGAATATCGGTGAGGAAAAAATGATGGCTGAATGCGATGTAACTGTTGTGAATGGTAATGAAGAACGGACCTTAAAATTAGGGAAATATGTGAATGAAATAGGTCAGGACCCTGCAAATAAAGTATTGCGTATCGGGGAGGCGTTGTATGGAGGTCACACTGAACCCTTTGTATATTATTACCCTCCAACTATCGGTAAAAAAATATATTATCTTGATTTTACATCTTTATATCCTTGGGTACAGAAAACCCAACTGTTTCCATCCGGTATTCCTAATAAACTTATAGGTAGAGATATTCCTAGTATCCCTGATTATATAACCAAGATGGAAACAGATTATTTCGGTGTGGCTTATGTATGTGTACTCCCACCACAGACATTATACATCCCTGTTCTCCCTGGGAGGTATGAGGGGAGGTTAATTTTCACGCTGTGTCGTACATGTACGGAGACAGGATACGAGGGGATATGTAATCATACAGAGCTTCAGAGAGAACTTAAAGGTGTATATACAACCCCTGAACTGAAATTAGCTGTTGAAAAAGGGTATAAAATCACTAAAATTTTCGAGGTTTGGACTTTTACACCTATGTCTGATATGTTTACAGAGTATGTAATAAAGTTTCTGAAATGGAAAACAGAAGCTTCAGGATACCCGAAAGGCGACGACGGTCAACCTTTAACTGATGAAGAAAAAGATTTCTTCATAGCAGAATTCGAACGAATCGAAAGGGTGAAATTAACTAAGGAAATGATAGATAGTAACCCCTGTTTACGCTTCATTGCTAAGCTGTGTTTAAATAGTTTGTGGGGAAAATTAGCGGAGAGACCTGTAAGCACTGAAGACATTGTATGTCATAGTGACGCCGACGTATGGGATCTGGCTAGACGAACTGATCTGGAACTTTTAAATGTCATGGTGGTTGGCTCGAAACACATAGCATCTGTTCGTTATACGTTTCTTGCTAGTCAAGATACTAAATCTAGAAATATAGCTGTAGCAGCTTTTGTGACCGCTTATGGTACTTTATGAATTGTTGGATTCTCTGGGACAACGTGTCCTGTATTGTGACACGGACAGTTGTATTTTCGTAGCTAAAGAAGGTGAATATGTACCTGACACAGGGCGTTTTCTAGGGGAATTAACAGATGAAATTGATGGGGGGATGGTAGCCGACAGCTTCATCTGTACGGGTCCTAAATCATATGCTCTACGTCTTAAAAAAAGTAATGGTGAATATGAGTATATGTTGAAATCTAAGGGGTTAACGTTAAGTAAAAACACTAGTGAAATTATCAATCCTGAGGTTATGTTGAATATAACGTTGGATAAAATTGCAAAAGATGGAGCAAAAACGAAAGATAGGGAATGGAAAATCTTGAATGATAACAATCGTTATTATAAGATGATTGCAGATAAAGATGTTACTGCAATAGCTATTAAACAAATGAAGGAACAGGGAGGGGAACCTACGTTCCATAACGTAGTTTTTAACACCGATGACACGAATAATCCTCACATCGATTCAACTAAACATTACAAGGAAGTTAAAGTTCCTATTATGACATTTAAAGCTAATAAGTTGGGTGAGGTGTCAATAATCAACTCTATTAAAAAGTTTAGACACACATCCAACAAGAGAGACCTTATCTTGAATACAGCCCGAACTGTGGCAGATGGGTATATAGGGTCTTCTGGTGTCCTATATAGGACATAATAATAATATATATATTACATACTTCTAGGTATATTACCTATTCTACCTAATAGGTCTTTATAGTTATATATATATATTATATATATAATACCCTGTAATATAATAATATATATTTATATTTATACCTCAGTGAGTGATCGTTATATAATATTAGGGTATCTCATATTACTAACCTTTTAGTAATACAGTATATATATATATATATCAGTTTCATTTCTTTATTATACTCTCACTCATAAATACGTATATACTATAGTACTCACTATATATCTATCCCCTATGTGAGTGTGAGTGAGTGATACTGTATATGTATTATATTATACATTTATTTGTCACTGTTAACATCATTGGTGGCTACTAATATTAAGGATTCGTCTGTATGATGTACATATACCATTATATATCTTACCATAACTCTCTATTCCTTCTTTTATTATCGTTTTCATTAACGTTTATTTATTTCATTATTAATTATTAATTACTTACTTATATATTATTATTAAATATATTATTATTTATTATTATTATTATTATTAATACTATTCGTTATTATTCATATTATTATTATTAATATTATTATGATTATTTAGTATAATTAATTATTAAATTATTATTATATAGCATTATTACTGCAAAATTTTTAAATATACTGAATTTATCATCCTGCAGCGGGTCTTAGAAAAAAAACTCATATATTTATCAGCCCGCAGCGAGAAGCAAACCAGACCAGCCAGCAGGTGGTGTGCGCGATAAAGGATACAAATAGAACTCCCACCCTCGTCCAGAACCACAGCGGCCCGTGAGAACCCCCGTGGTCAGGCAGCGAGCGCGTTGCACACGACTGCCGCGAAAAAGATATTTACCACGTTAACATTATAGTACATTTAATATTTAAGTAAATAAACAAAAATCCTATTTTCCCTGCGAAGGGTTAAATCCAGAGCCCACAACGCAAAAAAACGCACGCCAACTTGCGTCGCTAAACAACCCAGTAGAACGGATAAAAACGACACAAGAATCGGAGCAGCCCAGAAACACAATCGACGCGGCATACATCAAAACACAATACTAAACCCCTCTACACACTCGGTTTCGATAGCTCCAGAAACAAAATTCGCGGTACAAGTAGAAAGTAGAAGGAGGGTAAGGGGAAATTAAATTGTTATGCTTCGGGACAACTACGGGGGAGGAAAATATGAAATACGATTCCATTTAAACCATAAGATACGAATCAACTTTAACCACAAACACATACTACCCGCCCAAACGCCTAAAAACCTCGGGTAATATTCATGTCCACATAGAATACACCGCATTAGACATGACTAGAAAAAAGGGCGACAAAGGCACTAAACTCATAGAAAAGGAACATCAATCATCTTCTAGCCTAACACCAAGCGATTCCCGTACCGTATATAACATAGGGGTAGACATAATATTGGGTATTCTTATGATGTAACCATAACACCGTTTGCTAGAAGTGTGGAGAAAAAAACGGCGGCTGGCGGTAATAACTCGTATAAGGAACCATCCTAGCATCTTCCTAATGATACACCAACGATGTCCCGTACCTTTAAATAGGAATAGACACCGAAGATTAACCGTATTCTATGGCATAAGGAATATGACATGAAACTAGAAAAGGAACTATAAAAGGGGATGGCAGGGGAAATAAACATATAGCAAGGCGAAACTTCTAGAACACCTTCTGAATAACACACTAAAATCGAAATTCCCAAAGTAACACGGAATAAACACATAGGGGCCGGTAACCACTAAATAATACAGGAATGTATCCCATGCACATATACGGTAAACGGAACGAATGCTAGAAGCCATAGAAAACAGGAGTGCACCTATTTAGCGGAACTGCGATATTACTATACCACTGGTCCCAAATCTTACATGTATTACCTACATATATAATAAACCGCTAAATATAATATATATATATATATATAAAATATAATATATAATATAATATATATATATATATATATATATACTTATATATGAATATATAATATATATAATATATAGTATATATATATAGATATAATAATATATATATATATAGTATATATTTATATAATATAAAATGGATAAAAAAATTATATATATCCCGCATTGTCTGACTTAGTTTCCCTAAGTTATCTGACCTACTGATATAGTATAATATAAGTGTTTTCGCTTATTGCATTTGGGCTTACGAAACTTAAGAAATGCTAGAGTTTGCATTCGTTATTTGATTAAACTTCTGCCCAAAATCGTAAGACCAAATCTTACCAAAACGATAAATTAATTTCCTTAATTCTATAATGTTGCGTATTTCCTGTTGATTGTGAATAAATTAAGCCACGATTCTTACGAAAATGTTGTAAACCAAAAAAAATGAAGGCGATGGTAGGCCCGTTTGAATTTATGATATTTCATTCAATAAAATTCATTTTAAATCCAAGTTTACTTCCAAATCGATTAAACTCCATCACAATACATTAAATTCAATTTTTTGAATATTAACCATTTTGTTATTTTTTTTATATTGTTTATCCAAACCGTTGAGCTCCGTCGCAACTGTAACTCCAATGGTTTGCTTACCATCACTAAATCGTGTTCGATTTTTGCAGTAATTCAAGGTATAGTTACAGGTAAATCAAGTGGTGACCAAGAAGTCTTATGGATGTATAACAGTGGTAAGGTTAATAAAACAAGTAGAATTTTAACCTAATAAGAAAAAAAGATTCCAAAATATTCAAAGATCTTACATGCTGATAAGAAACACATATTTGACGAATAGCCCGGAAGAATTCATTGCGGGATATTTTCATTTAAACCTTTTCGAGGTCATAGATGATACTCTGACAGCTAAAATCTCTGGTTGCCAAGAAGATGGGAGATTAATTCTTCCATAAATGCCCATATGTTTGATGGCTCGGCATCATTATAGTATAAGAAAGAAGTTTTGACTACAATAGTAAGAAAATTTACTTCGGAAAACGATATTAATAAGAAGGAATTAATATTTGTAAACATGTGTGACCTCAAGATTACAATGGGGATTGCTTTCTATATAAAGTTCTTAAGCAGAAAGCTCCTCCTTAGCCATTTTTTATGAAAAGATAAGTAAGAGATTTTTCGCTTATTGACTTGAACATTAATTTGAGATATGTAAAATATAGTTTCTTATAGTTAACTGGAAGATAGATAAGAATTAACACTGGATAAAAGAGTGAGACTAATAGATTCACTAATGAATAGACATAGTAAATCCGAGAGACTAACAAACTCAAGGTACATAAATTTAGATAGATAAGCTAATACATAATGAGCCAGATAATGTTTTTATAATAGGCGACAAAAGTTGATATATCGAATGAAATAACCGACGTAATAACAAGTATTATATCTAAAATAATGATATTTTTAAGGATGAATAATAAGGCTAAAGCTTCTTGAGATAAAAATTAATTATCGTGAAAAAAGATTATTTACTTCATGGGAAAACGCTTCTTTACAAGTATACAAATAATCTCAAAAGATATGTGTAATAATATGTGCGGAGACCTTTA
Source organism: Trachelipus rathkii (assembly GCA_015478945.1). NCBI lineage: Eukaryota > Metazoa > Arthropoda > Malacostraca > Isopoda > Trachelipodidae > Trachelipus > Trachelipus rathkii. Next base: position 33,606 of record JABUQX010027554.1, on the reverse strand, counting down.
CGAACAATATGTATATGTATATTACAAGCAGAGAATATGAAAAAATAGAAAGAACATTGATGTCTCGCGAATGTAAGTCATTATTTATCGGTGTCAGTATAATAAATAGAAACTGAAGAGCGTGAATCCACTCTATATTACTTTATATCTTCTGAGGACATAATTACTGTTAAGTGCTCTATCTTCATATGTAATCTATTATGATAGAATAAATAACGAAGACGTATTGAGCGGATATCAATAGAAATATTTATTTACTATGACTTTAATCTTAATTTTAAATTATTAGCAGCTGTTTCTACACAGTTTTTATGTCATGTACTATTTTGTGCTTACGCTCTCGAAAATAAGAATAATGCTCTTCAAGTAAATATATTTAGCACTAATTCCTTGAGTTTAAACGTAGATCACGATTTCGTGCATAGGTTTTATATTATTACTATTTGATTTTTAATACTTTGTCTTATGCTTTAGAATTTGAAGGAGTCACGTGTGATTTTGGAATAAACTAGATAATAACAAATAATAACAAATGTTAATATTACAAGTAATTTAATCTAAGTATTATGATAATATGGAGTTTATTCCAATTTGGAAAGTAAAATTATTAGATTATTTAAAATATACTGATTAATAAATTGAATGAATACAATTCATCTAATCAATGCACTTCAAGACCGCACATACTTGTTTTTACATTTTATCGTAATGTAACTGTGACTTAAATTCTGTATAGCCTACGGGATATATATGAAAATATCAACACTTGCTCATGAAATCATTGAAAAGTATAATATACTTACGTTATGGTATGAGTGACATTTCTATGGATTTTCCGGTATCAGTTTTGTAACAAAAAATCGAACGCAAATCGAGCTTTCTTACTGTATCTGATTTAAGCAACAAATGCAAAATCGCGCAAACCGCATTGTACATATATATATATATTATATGAATATATAATTATAATATTAATATTAATTTTAATTTTTTTATAAAGAATATAGAAAATTTCTATATAATATATATTTAATTTTAATATAAATAACATTCTAATATTAAATTAATATTTATTTATATATTAATATATTAATTAATATATATATTATAATATATATATTATATATATATATATATATATAGTAGATATATATATAATATATATATTATAATATATATAAATTATATATATAATATATATATGATATATAATAATATATATATATAAATATAATATATATAACAAATATTATATATATATATATATAATGGTACACTTAAATTTAATTAAATATATTTTTTATTAAATTTATTAATTTTTAAATTTTTAAATTTTTTATTTAATAAATATATAAATATAGATATTTATTATTAATACTATTTTAAATATTATCATCTATAGCATATATATATATATATATATATATATAATATATATATATATTACAATTATATATATATATATATATATATTTATATATATAATATTATATATATATATATAATATAATATTATAATAGTATAATAGTAACAATTATTATTGAAAATTATTCCTAATATTGGGTGAACTCAGCATGAGTCCGGTCGAAGTCTGAGTGGCAGTGAGCTGGATCAGGAAGTACAGGATAGAATCATGGCCCTCCCGACCCGACTCCCAGAGTCGGATATTTTAAATCAAAACGACTCCCGACCCAAAGGAAGTCGATATTTTAAAACTGAATCCCGACTCTCCGCTCGACGTGCGGCCCAGCCACTCCCGAACGTTTCCGGCCGACTCATCCCCGGACTCGACCCCGCACTGACCGGCCGGACTCCCGAGCTCCAGACTCCCGGACTCCAGTCGGCGCAGTCCCATGGAAAATTTCAATACGATCACCACTGTTGTGTGACGATATTTCAGATTTTAAAATATCGACTCTTGGAGTCGGGGAGATGTCGGGATTGAAATATTAATTATATCGACTCTGGGGAGTCGAGTAGTCGGGAGGCCGATTTTATTTTTTTTCGAACTCGCCATCCCTGATATAAATAAAATATATATATATATATATATATATAATAATATATATAAATATTATATATATATAATATATCTATATATATATATACCAGGAATATATATATATATAATATTATATTAAATATATACATAATATTCATCATTACATACATAACATACATACATAATCCTATATTTTTAATTGTTATGATATTGAAAAGAGTTTTTGGGATATAGACGTTCGCGATACCCACTTTAGATTTGGACAAAAAAAAAAAAACAAATTAGGAAAAAATTCTCAGGACTAAATTCTGAATGTAAATATCGACATGTCCCGATGCACAACGAGAGTTGTGTGTAAGTCAAATAGTATTTCAAAGTAAGTGGAGTAATTAGAAGGAAAAGAATTCTTCGGTTTTACAAGTGTGATTAATTTATAAAAAGACAGATCGGACAAACCGATGAGATTACAATGATAAATCTAAGAAGCGGCGGATCTGAGAGTTTGGTTCACACAATCATCACACTGAAGTGGTAAAACGAGAGGACACATTAATGGAGGCTAGAATAATGAAGATGAGAGAAGAGAGAGAGAGAGAAGAGGAGAGAGAGAGAGAGAAGAGATAAGAGGAGAGAGAGAGAGAAGAAAGAGAAGAGAGGAGAGGAGAGAGAGAGAGAGAGAATCCAGTATATTTTGCTATAGATAGTATAGGTGAGAGATGTAGAAGATCTATTTCTAGAGAAAGATTTGGCTCAATCGGTGAGTGTGAAATAGCAGTGATGAGACGAAAAGGCCTAGACTCAGGCCTTTTCAAAAGAGCATGTTGATTGAGGTATTAAACCAAGATAAACCATGTTATGTAATTTCTATTCGTATCTTCTATAACTAGCGCGGAACCCAAAAAGGGCTTTCCTATAGGTCCTGGCAAAAACTTTGTTTATAACTCTGTTTCCCTAATGCCAAATGGCCAGGTTTAAGTTAGATGGAATTCATTTCAAAGTAGAAGGAGTAATGAAAGGTGGAATTATCGAAATAAGAAATATTGTGAGATTTATTGAGATATATATTATATTATTAGTATATATATATTATATATATTATATAGATATATTATATATATATATTATTATATATATAAGTTAGTATGAATATATAAGAAGAGTGATTATCTAATAGGTAAAATAAAAAGTATATATAATTAATATAAGTATATCAAGTGAGTAATTGGGTGAAGACTATAGTAGTGAGATACATATATACAACCTATAAAGAGTGAGTAAATTTACTTATTTTTTAGAATAGATATTATATAATATAATTAGTAAATAATAAAACCTAGTTAGGTTATAGTTAGTATTAAACTCCAGTCATTTATAAACCGAACGGAAAGTAATTTAATTCTAAGAAATATAAACAGAGAAGTAGAATCCATCAAATAGAAATAAGTAAAGTCTATTTATTAATAAATTACCATAAATATAAGATAGTAAGATAATTATAGTAGTTTTAGTAAATAATTTCCTAAGTATATATAACTTTGTATATAGTCCTATAAGGACTTCTAAAATCATAATAATATAATGATAAAACTAATATTTTATATCAATATATTTATTTATATAGCGTCAACAATATTAAATTAAATATATATATATCTAAGAATAGTTTATCACCTAGTATATATTATATTTATACCTGAAATAGCTAAGACTATATAAGAGATAATAGTATAGTAATATTCAATATATATATATTATATATAGTATATAATTACAGGATATAGGAAATTTAAAAGTATACATATTTTATAATAGTTAAATTATATATATCTCTCTCGTGGGTTGTGAAAATATCTTAAAGTATATTTAACGAATGTTTATAATAACATTGTATGCTTTTCAATTATATTATTCTCAAAACAAAGTCGACTTAGGAATACGCTCTATTTAATTTGAGATGCAAAAGTGATCAACAGATCTCTCTCTAGTTTTGCCTAAGAAGCTATTACATCTATCGACAAGCACTAATTTTTGTCATTAGTCGTAGTCAAATACCAAATACATTTTTGAGATTTAGATAGGTAATTTATATATTACGTTATTATTAAAATTTATTGTTTTACATAATTTATGACTCCATTGATTATGGATATATACATTCTTAATATAATTACTTTTATTGACGGTAATATACTATGATTAGATGTAAGTTGATTTTATATGGACTATTATAATATATTATTAAGGGTTTCTGAGTAGTAAGTCTCTATTATTATTATAATTATTATTATTATGTTATTATTCTCCACTCTTATTATCCTGAGTATTATTCATATATTCAATTAGGTTATGTATTTAGTTAATTATTTATGTATCACTACTGCTATCTCTAGCATTGAATATGTAATCATTTAATTATCTAGAGTTAGTTGTTGAGATTATTTTGCAACCTAAAAATATTACTTATAAGACTACCTAATTGTTTTTACTTCACAATTCATTAAATGAGTTTTATTTATTTTCTTGTTGTAATAATTCGATTATTATGAATTATTGATTATATATATTATTATTTATCTTTCTCTCTCTATATATATATCTCTCATGTATATAATTAATTTTATATTTTAATATTATTATTATTATTATTTTATTATTTGATATATTATATATATATATATATCTTCAACTATTTCGTTTTTTTCTGCATTATTATTATCCCATTATATATATATGTATTATATTATTTATTTATTCTATTTATTCTCAATTATTATTAATTGTAAATAACTCTCTGTAATTGTAATTGTAAAGTATTAGTAAATTGATAATTGTTAATTGTCAAATACTGTAAATGTTGAACTTAAATTTAATTGTCAAATTGTAAAATCCAATAGTAGATCGTCGTTGTAATTAGTAATTGATCATTGTTAGATCCATGATTCAAAATTAGGAACTAACAGTTTACCCCATTAATACACTCACTATAATCTCGTATTAATTTTTTTTTAATCCATCCAGAGTTTTTATCATAGCTCAGCTTCATTATTAAATTATTTTTATGCAGTATCTAGTCATATGTGTACTTTTGATTATTAAATTATTGATGTATATTATTAGTTGATACACAGAGCCTTGGTAAAGGTTCATGTCAATTGGAAAATAAGGAAAAGTGTTATTTTTGGTAAAGGATCCTTGTAAGCTGTTGGAGTACCTTCTGATGTGTTATTTAAGTGATCGTGCTGTGAATCCATAATATGGACAAGCTCATGAGAGGTTGTGTCTCATACCACGTAGAGGAGTTGTGGTTTCACAACGCATGAAATATGGACAAATCAGTTAAAGAGGAAGTAAAAAAAACAGTAAAATACTTTATACCAATAATGTGATGTTTAAGTGTAATATAGTTGTTTATATCTACACATGAAGAGCGACACTTCATTGTAAGATTTATGAAAGCTAGGAATTAAGGTATTATTAGGTGAAAAATATAGTGTAAGAACAAATATAGTGAAAGAATGAGAAGCTTTACAATAGTCAATAGCAGGCCGCAAATTAAATCGACCTTACTTCAGCGAAGTAGCGTTTCTCGCGATTTTGAAAGCTTTCTTTTCTGACTTTTCCTTTGATATAGATATTGCTACTTTCAGTTTTTTTCGTAAGCAAACTCCCCCGTCTCTCAGATAGTCCGCTAAGACCTACTTAGTATTTCACTATCGACTCCCTGGTAGCTTCTCCTCTCCATTTCTTTCACATCTTAGTGAATAACTGGCTCGCATAACTCTTACTCGCTAAACAGGCTTCCTGATTTTCTCGGTGAAAAGATATCGCTCCAAACCTTAGAGTAATGAGATTAAGCTTGCAGGCTCTTAAATGCGACATTAGAATAAACCAATAGACGGGTGGATATCACATATGAATCAATCGATCGAACACTCCAAGTCTACTCATAAGTAATTTCAGAATGAGAATGAGCAGTATACTGGTAGTCACACGATTGTCTATGAATTATGTTGTCTCTTTTATTGTTTTTCTCAAGAAAACTTACTTACTTCTTATCTGTTGAATATATGAAAGCACAGTGCACGACATGTAATATTTCTTAGTTAACATTTCGATTTATTTCGTTTCTAAACTGTTTATGGAGATCTTTCGATGCATAACAGAGTTTATTAGATTAGAATATCAGGACGGACAATATATACTCCTCCTCATGTTAAGTTTATTTGTAGCATACGGTAATAATGCAGGGAATTTGTCCTCTGGGTAGGTGAGTTGTGAAAGCACCTCCCCTTACACATCAAGCTCCATAGAGAGAGAGCTTTAGAGTATCAACTGACAATATCATGGGCTCTCATCCACAGGAGTATCCAAATGTTGAATGGAAAGGAGCAGGAGACTCAATCCTGCTCAGGTATCTCACAAGGTTGATATTACGATTTTTCACAAAGTATACCTCCGTTATTCGCGTGACTTTATTGATCAAACACCGCAGAAACTACGCTGTCCACGTCAACAATGTGGAACTTAGTATGTACAGGACGTGCGTGAGCGCTTTCTAGATTTAAGCGACTAGTAACGACTCTCACACAAGAAGCGCAAAGTGTGTTATATAGGGTACCTCTCCTTGCTTAAGTTGCACTAGAAGCATGGGAAATCCACTTTCGAAATCTCCATATATAGTCCACTCAATGTCCCCCTTGTATTTTAACTTCGGGATTCCAAAAAAGTCATATTCAGGATTCTAGAAGAACGAGATAGAGACGTTCTTCTCAAGAATTAAATAGGAATGATCAAACTGTTCGAGTACTGAAGCAAAACTGTATTTTCGCATATAGACACGACCTTAATAACTTTGTATTGGATTTTTCTGAATCAATAAACAAACTTAATTGCAACTCCTTGTAACATAAATAGATTTACAGTGAACATCACTTTGAAACAGCCCAGTGATATCTAGTTACTGATAGTAGATACATAGTTACTTCTTGAAGCAAAGTATTTGAAGAAAACTAGCTCTATTTCTCTTAATGTGTCCTTTATAATACATTTGTAAAAAGAGTAGAAACTGAGTATGTTTGTACCTTGGTGCTTAATAAATTTTTTCCCTTCAACCTTGAAGCCTAACAATTCGGCTGGACTCCTTCGGTTAGATCTAAAGCCCTCACAGAAGATCATTTTAATTCTGATTATGTTAAACAATTGAGGTTCCGCTTGTAGTAAGATTAAACCAGGCAATTAACTGCAAATGTATGTGCACCTGGTAGGAACAGACTCTGTCATCATCATTTACTAAGTGATACATGTATCATCCACTTAGATTTGTGCAGCAAAAAAACTTGCAATCTAACGATACTTTGAGGATTGGGAGTTATGGAAATACAGAGACATCCCTCAGAGACCAGAATGAGAATAAAGTCTTAAGAACAAAGTAAGCCAGGCAGATAGGAGGCTTAGGAGCTAATTTAACTGTATTAACGTGAAAGGTTATATCATGAGTATATATGATTCCAATACTCTATCAACTATACAAACTATTCATATTACCATTATAATATAATATATTATGACAGTAAGATCAGGACAATATATAATATATAAGTAGTATATCTATTATTGAATATATTCTAGGAATTATAATAAATAAAATAATAAAAGATATCAATGTTAATTTAATCCTATATATATATATAGTTATTTCTACTAGATTTATGAGTAGGCAGAGTAATTGAAACTAGCTTTTAACTCACATATAGTACCGCTGATAATTTATGATTAGAGTTCATTGATCTCCTTGGCTTAATATTTTAAGAATTTGTGTTGTTTAAGCCCAAAAGAGGTGTATTTCAATTGGTAACATTGGTGACTACCAAACTAGTTTTGTAATATCACTAGCACTTAGTAAACGAACTCAGCTAGTAGTATATGAGAGATATCCTCACAGAAAATATAGCTTCTTAGTATTTAATGATTTACACGTGAGTTGTGTGAATAGAAACCTTACGTGAATGGAGGGAAAGGAGATTTTATGATGTTATTTACGAAATTATCAAGCGAGCGAGCTCAATGAAGAGAGATTAGCCAAGTAAGGAGAGGTAATGAAGGACAATATTCACATGAGAAATAAAAGTTTTTCCATTGCCGTGCACTGATAGATATATTCATTAATTTATAGGCAAAAGTTATGAATTCAGTGAGATTATTGGGGATATTCTCATCTCCATTTTCTGCATACATATGTGTAAATATGTATTCTATAATTTATGGTTATCTAATTATCGTACTGTAATTATACTAATTATTTAATATATTAAATGGTATTATTATTAGTGTAATATCATAAGCATATATATATACAAGATTATAATGCTCTCAATTTAGAGTAACAAAATACCTCAAAAAGGACAGATATATTGAAAGAATTTTAAAATTAGAGCAACAATTTTTTTTTAATACAAGAATTTTTTAATTAAAAACTAAAACATTTTAATATTATGGACTTTGGGAGGAGTAGCTAATTGATAATTATTTAGATTTTAGAAGAATCAAGAAATTAGATGAATGGGCGAGTTAATATAATTATTGTGCAAGGTTATGAAAGATTAGGTTAAGAGAGTTATCTAGTAAAATATATGTATTGATGTAAGACTGGATGGAATGGAAATATCCAGTAGCCTTTTATATAGTGATATAGATAAGAGAGTATAGGATATAGATAAGAGAGGTATATATATAGAGTATAGATATAGTTAAGTATTGTCAGATATATATATAGATAGTAAATAATATGAATAGGTAATAACGGCTGCTAAAAAGAGTAGAGTGAGTGATGAATTTCGTGTTATATATATAATGAGATAGGTATATATATATATAGAGATAATATAAATTATAATATAAATATAGTAATAATACAGAGAGAGTAGATTAAGGAGCAGAGATGGAGATAGAAGATATGATACACTACACATGAGTCATTAACACTCATACCGCAATATATAGTAGTATATTAGGAGAGAGAGATAGAGAGGGGGAGAGAGAGAGAGAGAGAGAGAGGAGAAGAGAGGAGGAGAGAAGAGAAGAGAAATATGAAGGATGAATAGTAATATATAGATATATAGATGAAGATATATATATATAATTATATATATATAAATAGTATATATATAGTATTATATAGAGAGAAAGCTAGATTATAATATATTAATGTAGAGTAGAGAGAGATAGTAGAATATTGTATTATAAAATAAAGATTATATTTAATAAAGATATTTAATAATTGCTACATTTATTCCTCTATGTTTACTAGGATTTCGGAAGTAATTGAAATGTTTGCACTAATTCGTAATAGAGAAATATTAAGTTAAGGTATAGTCTGTATTCAAGAATTATTGTATATATAAAGACGGGAAACTTTAATTTATCCTAAGTAAAATAAGACTCAAGTGTCTCTCTTACACACAGAGTAAATATACCACACAAATCAACTACAACATACATTAATCGCACGCGCATATTATAATATTAATTAATATTATATATAATAATATATAATTAATATATATATAATATATATATATATTTATATAATATATTAATATTAATTAAATATATAATATTATATATTATTATATATTATATTAATATATTATATTAAATATTAATATATTATATATTATAAATATATAATATATTTATATAATATATATAATTTTAATTAATATATTTATTAAATATATATATAATAATATATTATAATTATTATAATATATATATATATATATGTGTAACAAAGATGTCATATAGCGCAAGAATAATAGTTTATATAGGTATATTTATATAATATAAACCATAGATCCCTTATAATGGTTAGAATAATATAAAATAAGAAGAGTTGTACCTCCTTTATATATGTTTCGATATAATTATAACGTCTATTGTGAGCTCGTATGAGAGCAATCATTACTTTTGACTTCCTTACGTTGACCGCCACGGTCCATACAATTCATTGCATTTCCTAATATCAAAATCCTAACATCTGTCAAAACTATACAAATTGGAAACTCTTCTATCGAAAAAAATTAAGGATGCGACTCCCGTTAGACCTGATATCAAAGTTGATCTATGATCAGTATATTATTTATGTACTAATTCTCCACCTGGTTTATCTTAGAAATAACGTCTGCGTCTCGACATGTTTACCTTTATTCATCCGTCTGGATGCTCTGATAATTATAGACTGCAAAGTGTAACATATGTTATATCGTTGACTGCTTTAAGCTCTCGATCGCACATACAAAAGTATTATGTTATACCTCGTGTTAGAAGACTCCATGAACATATCACACGAGGAGAGCCTCACCACACACATTCATTACACTCTAGTAGCACCATTCAACCAGCTATCACAGCACTCAGCATGTTATCAAGCTCACTACCACAAGCTACACACCACACGGAGCAATCTCACACCACAACAATGCATAATAGTCTTTCACAGGCTATCGCATCGCTCTAGCTACGAACTGAACTGACACTAGCATACTGCCTACCCATGGTACACAAAATCTAGATGTATAGTACCTCAACGTGAGATGCTCATCTCATTCTTAATATCAGATGTTTGTTTCAGTAAGTATTCTCCTTCAACACCATCTCGCTGTTCCCTCAGCCCACATATTCTCATTATAGCCAACAGTGAATAATAAGAACCTCACTTTATACGAGAAAACTCACTGAGGCGTCAAGTTAAAATTCTTCCATAAACATACTTATATGTTAGTAATAAATATTTTTTTTAATATATAATATATATCATGATATATTAATTTTATATTTACTTGAGTAACATTTTTTGTTATTTTATATTATCATATTAATATGTTTTGATTAGTGTTTAACTTATAACTATATCTAAACGAGGCACTTATTAAATCCATAATATTATAAATACTTATATGTTTAAAATGCATTCTCTTTTATCTCTTTTATATTTAATTGACATGTATATATAACATATATGGTATGTTATGTTTGTTAGTGAGAAAGATAGTTCAAAATAATATGGAAATGCATGTGAAACTCAAATTATGAATGAGTTTAGATCTCTATCAGGATGTAAACACAAAATTATGGCAATCGTAATTTTTATTTAGCATATTCATGATATTCCCAATAATTGTTGAAGTTATTAAATAATGCTATACATATTATTCGGACTGACTGTGGTCCATGTTAAATGTATATTTTTGATTAATATATACTATTATTCATGTTTGTATTATCTTAAACTAATAATGAAATATACTTAGTACCCGGAAAGATCACATATTTATTTATTAAAATATAATGCTAGCATTTTAGAAGTACTTAATTCTATTAATGTATTTTTAGTTATTTTAATTATTTACACTTCTATATTAAAAATATGTTCTTTATATATTGATCTTGTGTGACGCACATTGTTATAAAATGCCTACTACCTAAGATGTATTATACCTATTGTGAATATTAATATATGTGAGAGGTTTAAATTTATTATTATTATTATATACTATAATTGTATCGTTTAATTATAATATTTAATTATATATATATTAATTATACAATAACTTTTTTTCTCACTCCTCACTTATGAGATTTATATAGCGACGGTTAGTATATTATAGTTAACAATCGATCGCTACGTACCATTGTAGTAACCTCCCTACAATTGCAATAAATTAATTAAAAAAATTCTTTAATTTATTTATAAATATTTATGATATCTGATTAACTTAAATGCATAAGTATTGTATGGTCATATATAGTGAGCTATATTAATTATATATGATAATATTATATATATATATATATATATAATCATATATAATCATAAATAGGGGGGAGGAACTTCAATAAGTCTATAATATTTAGTTTACTCGTAAGTGAAAAATAATATATATAATAAATAACCTCCTATCCTGTAGATATGAATATGGAAGTTAATCTTTATAGTGAGCTAATATACTATTTAAGAATCTAGAAGTAATATAATAACTCATGAAATAATATACTTACTCATTCACCAGGACTTCCTATATCCTAATATATATAATCTTAAAACACAAACTATATTTCTCAGGCTATATTCTTCGGGAGGCTGGTTGATAAATTTATATTCGCCAAGTGCGTGTCTCTCTAACGGGAATTTCGCTTAGCCACGAATCATCTCAGAAGTGCAAGTTACACGGTAACAAGGAAAAGTCTCTTTAGAGCACGCGATGTACTCGCTTGTCGGAGTGAGGTGTGTAGAAGGTACTCGCTGAAACATCTATCTGCATGATTCGGCCAGTACGAAGAAAGGCCGAAAGAAGTAAGTTCTTCCAGACAGAGAGGGACTTATGTTACAAAACTTTACCTTTGAATTCGAGATGAGAGATTAGACCTCAGTTGTATTTCTTAATTTTCTTAGTCGGATGTTAATCTCTAGAAATCCTCGCAGATTAGTTGTGATAACCTTGAGTTATGTTATATTATTTAAAAAAAGTATATATTTATTATTATGGAACATTAATTATGATATTAACTGATTGTATTAAAGATTTAATAACATGTCTATTGCTAAATTGATCTGTATATTGTCACGCGTTATACTAAAAAAGATTGTATTACTCGCAGGACTTTGATCCTGCTCTAGGTATACAGTTTCATATATAATATATGGGTGTGAAAACCTTACAGTGTTGTATATCAAAATTACTTAAAGAGATAAGATGATCTGCAGTAGACGTGGTTACCTTTATCTCGTGCTGTGCTTTAGTTGTGTATAACCTAGCATCATATATAGCGACTTGATTTAAACATGCCATCCATACAACCTGTAGGATATTACATAGTGAGGCGTCAGTCTAAAAAGAAAGAGAGCCATTCCTCTCATGCATTTCATCCAAAGATCCGGTTACTACTCTACGGACATCGGCTTTAATCGTGACCGATTACTATGATTATTAGTATTATGCTTATTATTCTAATTATTGATCATACTATAACCGAGATAATGTATTAATTATATTAATATTAATAATTATTATAATATAATTAACTATAATATAATAATACAGTATATTATATTATATAATATATATAGTATATTATATAATTATATATATATATATATATATATATATTATTTATATATATAATAGATATATAATTATATATAATCATAGATATATATCTTAATATGAATTAATCTTCTACAATTTAATTAGTGAATAAATAAATAGGTTTCTCTTATTATATAAATTAAAAACAATTTCTTTTTTTTCTGCTATTGATTCATATAATAGTAGCAAATTTAATTTTCGATATAACGCCTTTAATTATTGAAAAATTGCGAGTCCGTGTCACTATCATATAATACATACCTTCTGAAGAGAAGTATTAGGTAAAATAGTAGATCAATGGAGAAAAGTATGAGTAATAGATGATAGAATTTAATAATAACGAGTGAGAATGAGGAATATAACTTGAAAGGAATAAATATGGATTTTGAGACAATAAACTATCAAAATGGACATCAATTAAAGTTAGTCATATAATATACATTGTACTCTTAATTCCAAATAAGAACTATTAATGATAACATTTTATCTTTTATAAACTAAAATAAATATAAAAAAAAAAAAGATAATAAATTATATAAATAAAAAAGTATAAAACTTACTATAATAATATAAGCCTCAAGAGACGAGGCTGCACCGAGAAATATATTCATATTCCAATGAAAGAAATAAATAAATAAATAGAAAAATAATTTTAAAGTTTCTAAAGTAATATATGATTTTAGCTCAATTTGTATTGCATTCATTCTGAAATAATAAAAAGGGTAATATAATTGTCATATTAAAGTAAACAATCACATCTTGCATATTTAGTTGTGAAACTTGGAGATATGATAAGTTTTGGGTTCCTCAGAAAAGTTGCAAAGCCTCTTTATAGTATCTACGAAAACAAAAATTGGAATTAAGATATATTTAAACTTCGGTTTCAAATGGTGTGAAAAAAGGGCTCGTTACCACTAATACGATTATCTTTTTTGTCTTATATAGTTTTAATGTGATATGACAAACTAGTAGACATTTTTGCTTAATTGTATAATACGCATAGTGAATACGAATTCACAACTTTGTTAAACTAACTTTCATTGTTGGCGTTTATATCATGAATTATAACTAATTTTTCTATAATCCCTACAGTTCCCCTTACTAGGACAATGCTAATTTGTTTTACAAATGTTTTATTACATTTGAGATGATATTTTGCATCGCAACAATGAATGTTTATAATAATCTTCTAGAATTCGGATTATTTTCCAGTAACTTACCAGAAGAGACTTTTTTTCGAATAGGACTTAACAATAACTGAGTATAACTTTGATTTTTATTATTTCATCACGTTTTTCTGTTATAAAAAACGTATTTTTTAAATTAATTTTATCAATTTAATTTACAATTACATCATGCCCAACAATGAATTGTTCGGTCAATTTCGATTTTTATTATTTCCACCTGCTGATTTCAATACCATAAAATGATAGATAGCCCTCGTTGCTTTGATAGCATGACATGTATTTTAGTCTAATTGTAGTATGAGAAGATATTTGTTTTTGGAGTTGTCACCTCTCAGTATGATACAGACGATCCCCCGTATTTGTAGTTAAAACGTATAACTGTTCTGTGATTGTGGTTTCAAATTGTTTTTTATTTTTTTTTCAATTTCTGTTTGAATTCTTTGAGGTGTATAAATTTTTATATCCAATGCCCGAAATGTGTAACTTTAGTGATATTTTTGTAATGTGTGGTGACATAACATTTTTGTCAGAAACGATCTGACCTCTTGGAAGACTGCCTGTCTGCATAATTTTGGTGAGAGGACCAGGATTCATGGGTTCAAATATGTACAGTCTTGTCGCCCTGTACTACGAGAATGGCTGAGGGGGGGAAAAATAGAAAACAATGTATGGCTTTGCTTTGCTTTGTTTGGCGAACCCACCATTGATGGATGCTACTTTGTTAGCTCCACTATATTCAGCCTCAAGTAGATGATATTTGGATCGATTATTCGACTTTCCACTCAATAGTCTACCTTCTATTCACCTACATTATGGCTTCAATCTAAAATGAAACGGAAACTTTGAGAGAAAAAATCAACCCTTAATCCATGACCCCAGAGTTTGAGGTAAAGGACAATACACGCAGATGAGTCAAGTGGAATGGTGATCTCTTCGACCCTTGATTGTTCGAGAGAAGCAGAATTCTAGGGTCAAGAACAGCAATGGAATCTCTCCAAGTGCTCAGGTTTCACCACAGTCAGAGAAGTCAGAGGATTGCTTTCCCCTATTTTATAAAAGAATTGCTCAAGGCAAAATTTGAGTTGATGAATATTGATTTAATATCATGATCCAACTGAATGGCGGATAAACATGAAAACGGCCAAGCTTATTTTAAGCTGTTTAAATCAAACACCATCAAACTCGCAATAATAAATCATTCACATCCAGTAGTTTATCAATAGTACAAACTTCAGACATTTAAAAAAATATGGAGAGACGTAGGAAAATATGTGAATTTATCACACAAGTATTCGCTGTACTCTTAGGATTGCATCAGAGGTACTATTACTGCTAGCTTTTATGTATGTGGCGACAGTAGATAGGAAAGAATACATCAAGCAGACTGCCTGCAAGAACTTGTCTCTAGCCAAGAATTCTTGCGGTCTATGGTGGATCCAAAAGTGTTATTTTCCCACGTCATCAAATGTCTTTACTTTGATAACCTTTCATGGTATGAACCAGGAAGGAGAGCCTATAAAGTAATTTACCGACAATTTCCTAGATGAGGCGCAAGGTTAGGAAGGTCTTTTTGTTGGGCAGCAATCCCGACACTTGTTAAGATTCTGCGTTTGTCGATTTTTGGAGGAAGAAGGAAGCTTGGAGCCTAAAGGGGATTATGAATGATCTTCCAACAAATTGCTGATACTCAATGGCTTTGAGAACGTTAACTTTTGCTTGTTTGACAATCCCAACTCGGAGGATAACATGTCTTGAATTCCTTTTTTCCCCACTTTTTTCCTTTAGTTGTGAGCCTGTCGGATGAACACGGATTAACATTTCATCAGGATTTCTGTAATGACAATATATAGGGCGTTGGAACTTGCTTAGGATTAATGCTGTCTGTGTGTAAGGATGCCTCCGGAGTTCATTACAGAGGCAGCCCAAAGAACATTTCTGAAGCTACTAGATACTCTTCACATCCCGAACACCCCTGCAGGTATTACATCTTCAATTTGAACTTGGGCATGTAATTCATTAACAATATTTAAAATGCACGTTCAATGTATTTGGTAATTTTAAAATTGATGTTTTCTCTTAATCCGTAAAATATCATATATCCACCTATTTTATTCACAGCATTAGAAGCTAATAAGATTTTACTTGCATTTCGTTTTTCAAACCCCCAAAACTAGTAGATTACATTATGAGTTAAGGAGAAAACATTCCCCCCAAATTTTGTTTGATTGCCGTTATGGATCATTTCGGTCGATAAATATTTTAGTTTAACAGTTTTGATATGTGCTAAATTCTGCTGCAGTTATTGTGGCTATTATTATAATTCGCAGAAGAGGGAAGACACGGGAAATGTTGTAATTATTTCAATTGAATCGCGCCGCCCTTAAAGTTAGGTTTGAAGCGAGTTTTTGGATTTAAGGCTTAAGGGGATATAGGTTCTCATGCACAACTGCGACGTTGTCTGACTGAATTTTTTTTTTACTCTACTTAATTCTATATTATTGTAATTATGTGTATTGCAGTAATATCTATATATATATATTTATTTATAATATTATATATATATACATTTATACTATTACTATATATATATATATATATATATATATATTAATTCTACTTATATTATATATTATTATATATATATATATAATAATATAATATTTATAAATATATATTTTTATTATAATATATTATAATATATATTATATATATTATTTAATATATATTATATAATATATCATATATATATATATATATATATATGTTTATTTATATCTTTTAGCGTTATTATTGTTTTTTTATCAGGTGCAAATTGTTCCTGATTTTGTTGAAAAGGAAATTTGTATTTCAATTCACGAATGTAAGATGGGTTTAACGGATTACCACAATGTATGCAACATGTCAGTTGTCGGATTTATAGAAAAAGGCGTAGATTTCTCAAGAGGTTGTGTGTTCTTTGCCTTCGCTTTTGTTAAAGAATCGGTGGTAAAGATTAATCATAGTTTTAAACAACTAAATTTTAGTTTATTTTCATATTTAGTGAAAAAAAACCCATTTATTTCCACTTATTATCAGTAGTATTTTATTTCGTAATGTAATTATTTTGATATTAATCATTACGTAATTCCACTAACTTCCTTTTAAATCATTTTTCTATGATTGGGTTAAATATCATTTAAATTTATATTTTATAAACTTGGTACAATATCGAAATAACAAAATATTTAAATCTTTCCTTTCCATATATATGATTCTGAATAAAATGTTTGATACATATTAATGAAATGTTTTCACAGATTCATTACAGCATAAGTTTTGATTGTACCTACATTCCAAGTACTCTATTAGCCGATAATAAAACAATAAAAATTAATTCAGAAGATTGTTATATTGATAAAAAAGAATATGAACCACTTTTCATCTACAGGTGGAGTAATGATTTAGAAGGTCTTCTACGATGATTAGTGTAAGTAGTAGACATCATAATATATAATATTATATTATATTTTATATTGTATTTATATATATAAGATATATATATTATATACTATTATATATATATATATAATATATATATATATATATATATTAGTCAAATTGTCAGATAGATAGATAGATAGATAGATAGATAGATAGATAGATAGATAGATAGATAGATAGATAGATAGATAGATAGATAGATAGATAGATAGATAGATAGTCTTTAGTCTTTAGTTATTATAGATAGTAGATATTTAAGATAGATAGATAGATAGATGATAGATTTATATAGATAGATAGATAATAGAAGATAGATAGATAGTAGATAGATAGATGATTTAGATAGATGGATAGTGGATGATAGATAGTAGATAGTCCCAGTAGTCCGTTTTTAGAGTTTCCTGACCTGAGTTCAAGATGCCATATAACTTCAGCAGTAGAATTTTATGAATTTTATCATTGGCATGTCTTTCGCCAACACTCCAGTAAATGCAGATCGTTTATCATGTGCCTGCATATACGTATTGAAAATTGCTTATAAGTTAATTTCTACACTTCGCGTGTCGGCACGACATAATGGAGTTAATATTGACGAGAATTTTTAATGTAATTCATGGTCCACCTGCTGGAAAATATTTGTTTTTCACAAGACTTAAATTACTTGGGTCAATAGATAACAAGAATTTTGTATTCTTTGTATTTTCTGGATTTAGTAGATTTTAACATAAAAGCCTGGAAAAATGTTTGTCCGTAAATGCTTTGAGAAGAGATATTCAGAAATGATAATCAAGAGTTCTTTGATCATCACTCATATTTTTAGGCGAAGATTCAACTATACATTCCGAAACCGGGCGTATTAACATGACAAGGGATGCTAAGTGTTAGGCTCATTAAAAATATGTTTCCTTATTCAACTAACCTTACGGAAAGAACTGCATGTTTTAAAAGAAACAAGCGTCTTTGCAGTGATATAGTAGAAAGCATGGATAACTTCTGTCTGCCTGCCCAGTTGTCCCCCCGATAATTTGAAATTTTTTCAATATTGATAAATTAGAACCCCCATCCACAAATCCCCAAAGCAGAACTGCAACTTTGAGTCAATCTTGAAATTATTATCAGAAGAATTGCTACCCTAGCCTCTTCTATCTTGCTACCCTAATCTCCGTTGATGTGACTGAATACAAAATAATTAATCATGCTTCGTGCCCTAGATTCTGGAAAGCATAGTAATTAAGATGTCTAGCGATTCTCTCCTTCGATGTATTTAAGTGGGTACACTTATCTATCGTCATTCGCTTCGGGAAGCTGTTACGAGGACTTAGATTGACTACGTTCGGAGCCGAACATCTGGCATAGGGACGACCAGGCCTACCCTAGGCGGCGCGCTCGATATCGGCGACCGCACGACTATGAAGGCTCACGGACTGCCAGAACATGCTGAGACATCGAGCGAGAGAGAGCTAAGTTGGCTCTTAACTCCAAGACAGGTGATCATTCATGTAGCGAAACATGATAAAGAACAAGTTGTGGGTATTTTCTGCAATTTTTGCACGGCAAAGGCCATCAATCATGGATAAAATGATCACTGTTAGAAAAACACCAACTGAAAAACACAATCAGTGGTTGTGCATGCAAAATACTTACATAGCGGGAACTTACAAACCCTATCATAAATTGATGTTCCCTTCAGCCTCTATACATACGACTCTTCTCGCCTAATCTGCGTTAGTGTTAGTGAGTCATGCCATGAGATAAGGCCAACATCTGAACGGCATCAAAGGAAGATCTTACCTATATATATTAGTTCTAATGCTCCGTTAATATAGGCTATTCTAAGATCTTCCATTGTAACTTTGTTTATTGACTATTAATATAGTAGCTAATGTAGTGAGATTATGTGTGAGATAGTCTCATCTCTCATATACGCCTTGTATTGGCTCTGCTTTAACAGCTACCAACTACCTGTTATCTCCGAGACCTACCTAATATTAATCAGATAGGTCATACAAGACGAAAGTCTTCAGCTCGTATATGATGTCTCTATATATTAATATATAGGAAAATTATATATTTATTTTATGTTATATAGGAATATATATATATAATAATTTTCTGAGTGATGTGCAAGAAATTCAACGACGGCAATTGGGCCTGCTATGTGTGGGCCCTATCCATGTTCTAGCCAGGCTGTATTGATGCGGGATAATCGCATGCACGAGCCGTAGGACGTCGGTTGCATTTCGCACCCAGTATATATATATATATATATTATAATTAATTTTATATATATATTATATATATTATATATAATATTATATTATATATAACTTTATTATATAATTATATAGATATTATATATATAGTTTATAATATATATATATATAGGATTCTTGTTGCAAGAACAGTGAAGGCTTTTGTTAGGTGATCTTGCAAGATTGGTCCGATATGAGGATGGAATGATGAGGTTTGAAATTCATTGTTAAAAAGTTGTATGACGATTTAGCGTGCTCTGTTCGGTGTGTTTTTGGCATGTGCCAAACAAAAATTTCTTATGATTGACTTATCATGCCGATCTATATTTCAAAAATAAATCCGGGACCTGAATATATTAATTTTGTTGTGTAGTGTTATTATAATTATATATATATATATATTATATGTGTAATATATACTGCTTATAATAGTTTGGGTTGGTTTGTGGCTATATATATATGATATATATATATTATATATTTATATTTATATATATGATATATATTATATATAATATATTATAAATTATTATATATATATACGTTTGTGATATATTTATATATATTATATATATATATACTTAGTTATTATATTATTATTTATAGATATTTATTATAATATATACTATATATATTAGTGATTGTATATATATATTATTCTATTTGTGGTATATATTAATATATATATAATATATATTGTAAAGTTTGAACTTATTATTAAGACTTAAAGGTGGAACTATAATAAGAGCCAAATTTAATAAAAAAGTTTAATATAAAATAATGTAGCGTGATACATAATTCGCAGTAAGCATGAATAGGTTCGTTATTATACATAAATGAGGAAATAAATACTATACTTAAATGAGGAAACTTGACTTCAAGTTTGGGGTAGTGCCAATACCAGGATAAAACAGATACCAATACCAACCAATAATCCGTTAGTCAATTTAGTACCAATTAAAACTAACTGGGAAGAGCCAGTTACGGTTAAGCGGAAGTACCAACTACCTCGAACGAATCCAAATTCTAGGACCAACTTGCAAATTAGTCGTCAACATGGTGCCAACAAGTGCTGATTGGAGAGTAGCTTCTTGCAGCTAAGCGGTAGTTCCAACTACCTCAAAGGGAGCTAAATCTTAGTACCACCTATATCTTAGCTTTAACGATTGGCACGAACTAAATCCTATACTCAAATAGAGTAAGGGAAGACCTGTCACAGTCTACGGGTAGTACCAACTATCTAAGAAAGTCGAACTTTCGTACCAACTAAAGTTGACGTGGGACTAGCCAGCTACGGCTAAGTGACCGTACCAACCACCTCAAAGAGACCAAAACTCTAGTATCAACTAAACGTTATGCTCAAAAGAGAGCAGGGGAAACCAGTTACGGTAACAAGCTTCAGTACCAACTAGAAACTTGTTCGTCAGCCTAGTACCAACTGTCGTTGCTTGGGTGAATAGCCAATTATGGCTAAGCGGCGGTACCATCTACCTCAAAGGGGTTCAAGGTCTAGTACCTACTAGAACTTGGTCCTAACAATTAGTTCCGACTAAATGCTATGTTCAAAAGAGATCGCGGGAAACCAGTACCAACTAAATTCAACAGTGACAGAAAAGATAGACTTCTCTAGCTAGACTAGGTTCCAGAGAAGATAGTTATTATTGGAAAACTTGGTCCTAGCATATTTTGCTAAAAAAGTTTCAAAGGTCGTGTCCTTAATATTATATAACTATAATTAAATAATATTTACCGAGCTTATTTAAAATAAAAATTTCCTAATTTAGGTTTCATTACATCAAATTTTTTCAGAGGTTACAAAAAACCCCCACCCAAAAATTTTTTTTTTCCTTTTTTTTTGTTGGGAAGATTTTTTTTTTCCTTCTTTACCCCTTGCGTTCCTTTTGTCTTAAAAAAAACCCCCTCTTTCTTTTTAAACTTTTTTACCCAAAAAAAAAACCCAAGGGAAATTTTCCCTATTTTTTTTCCCCTGGTAGGGGTCCCCATTTTCAAATTCCTCCCCCCCCTTCCCCCCTTTCCCAAAAAAAACTTCCCCCCCATTTTTTTCCCATTTTTTTTTTTCCTATTTTGTAAATTTTTTTGGGCGGCGGCAAAAAAAAAAAAAAAACCTTTTTTTTGGGGGGCCTTTTTTCTTTTTTCTTTTCCCTATAATTTTTTCCATGTTTTTTTTTTTTTTTTAAAACCCCCCTTTTTTTTCCCATTGGAAAACCTTTTTTTTTTTTTTTTCAATTTTTGTTTCTCTTAGTTTAAATTTTAACCCCAAAAGGGGGGGCCCTTCTTTTTTTTTTTTTATTTTACTTTCTTAAAAAACCCGGTTGCAATATTCCTGTTTTTACGCAAAATAAACTCAAGTTTCCCAAAAATCCCCCAAACCATTTTTTTATTGTAACTTTTTTTGGGCATTTCCACTGAGTAGGATCAGTTATAATAAATTTCACCAGTGTATCACATGAGGACACTTTTTCAAACATTTTTTTTTACAAAAATCTAAGTTCATGCGTCTTTTTTCGCCTATTTTGCTCTGTCGTTTAAAATTTTTTTCCCCAAG
Organism: Trachelipus rathkii; assembly: GCA_015478945.1. Lineage (NCBI taxonomy): Eukaryota > Metazoa > Arthropoda > Malacostraca > Isopoda > Trachelipodidae > Trachelipus > Trachelipus rathkii. Next base: position 10,974 of record JABUQX010027554.1, on the reverse strand, counting down.
CACCTTGAATTACCGTCCAAGGTTTTTTTTTTAATTCCTGGGTTCCACCCCCACATTTTTTTGTTTCAAAAACTTAAACCAAATTTGCCGAAGGGGCCAAAACCTTTTTTTTTCCCAAAATCAATTTTAAACTATTTTTTTTCCCCTTATTTTTTTTTAATCCTTGTTTTTCATTTAATGAAAAAAAAAAACTTTTTTTTTCTTTTCCCCTCCGCCAATCCCATACTCCTCCATAACTTTTAAATTTTTTCTTACCCATAAAAAAAACAAACAATTAATCTCAATTTGAAGAAATTTCCCCCAAAAAAAAAACCCTTCCTCACTTGAATTTAAAAACCATTCCCCATTTTTTTTTTTTTTTTTCCCACCCCCATTTTTTTTTTCAAAAACAATTCTCACTTTTCTTTGAAAAGACCTAATTTTGTTAATACTTTTCTTTCTGTCAGTTCAAGATTCAACCCCAAGCCCTTTTACTGGGGCAAACCCCCCCCAAAAAAACCTTCTCCATAACCTTGGTTTTATAAGTTTCCCTTTGTTTTGTTTTTTTAAAGGGGAAAAATTTTATTTTTTCCCCTTCTCCCCTCTCCTCCTTTCTTCTTTTTCTTCCTCTTTTTTCTTTTTCCCCTCTCCTTTTTTCTTTTTCTCTCCTCTTTTCCTTCTTTTCTTTTCTTTTCCCACTTTCTCCTTTCTCTCCTCTTTCCTTCCTTTTCCCTCTTCCTCTTTCTCTTTTTTCCTTCACTCTCTCCCCTTTTTCCCCCTCCTTCTCCTTCTCTCTCCTTTTTTTCTTCTCTTTCTTTCTTTCTTCTTTTATCTTTTTCTTTCTTTCCTTCTTCTTCTCTTTTCTTTCCTTCTTTCTCTTTTTTCTTTCTTTTTCCCTTTCTCTTTCTCTCCTTTATCTTTCTCTTTCCTTTCTCCTCCTCTCTTTTCCTGTCATTCGCTCTTTCTCTTTAATTCTTTTCCTTGGACCTTTTCTTTCTTTTCTTTTCCCCGCGCGAGTTCTTCCCCTTTCTTTTTCCTCTTTTTGTTCTTTTCTTCTCCTGTTTTCTTCTCTTTTTCTTTCTCCTCTCCTTTTCTTTTCCTCCTTCTCTCCTTCCTTCTCCTCCTCTAATAATTTTATTATAAAATTAAATGTATTATTTAATGAATTATTAAAGATTATTAATAAATATTAAAGACATTTAAATTATATTAAAATAAATTTGGTTTATTTTTATTATATAATACTTAATTCTATAGTCAAATTTTCTATTATAATTTTATATTGTCATCATTTGGTGGGAAAATGGGGGTTAGGGAAAAGGATGAGGAAGAGGGAGGAAAGGGAAGGGGGAGAAAAAGAGAAAAATGTTATCGTCTTTATTTTCCCCATATTTTGATGTTTTTTTTTGCTAAATGCCCTCTGGAACCTACAAATAATTTAAAACATTTTAAATGGAAACCATTTTTTCAATAAATTGGATTTGGGTTTAAAACCCTTCTACATCTTTTTATATTTTTATTCTTATTTCTCTATTATAAATATTTTATTTTAATTATTCTGTTAATAATTTAATTAGTATTTAAATATATTATTAAATATAATGATCTAATTTATATATTTAATATAATTATATAAACATATAATTATATAAATATTTCATATAATTTATCTATATTACGAACTTAAAAATTAATATTAAAATTTATTAATTTTAATTTTAATATAATTAATATTATAATTTTATATAAAATTTTGTATAATATGTGATATAATTTATTATATTTTTTAAATATATTTAAATTTATATAATAAAGAACTATAAAAATTATAATTATTATTATTATTATTATTATAAATTTATAAAAATATTTATAATATTTAAAATTATTTTTAATTAATTAAATATTAAATTATCTTTAAGTAAAGAGAAGGAGGGAGGGAAAGGGGGAGAAAGAGAAGAAGGAGAAAAAAAAAGAAAAAGGAGGGGAAAGAGAAGCAGAGGGTTAAAACCCAATTTTTCCCCCATTAATTGAGTTTTGGGGGTTTTGCCATTTTAAGTGAACCTTGAAATCAGCCATTTTCAATTTACAAGTTTCTTTTAAAAAGACTCCAAATTTCCCTTTATTTGAAAAATTGGGGATAGTTTCGATTTCTGGGAAAAAAATAAATGTTGAAAGCAATTTTATTAATTTTTAAATGTTTTGTCTTAAAATTTTTTTTTTTCCCCTCTTGGTTTATCCAAAAAAAGCCCCAAAACGCTTGGTTTTTTTTTTTTCCTTTTAGGGGTGGGGGGACTAATTTATTAAAAGGTTCTTTTTTTGTGCTTTAATTCCCTTTTTTTAAAGGGGTCTTTTTAATTTTTATGTTGAAAAAAGGATTTTTTCTAAGAAATTAAATTTAGATTGCTGTGTATAAAAAAATTGGCTTTTTACCCAAAACCCCCATAAACCTTTTTTCTTTTCAATACGCTTTAACAAAATAAAAAAAAACAATTTTTTTTTTTTTAAAAAAACCGTTAAAAATATATTAAAAAAAAAAAAAAATCTTAAAACTCATAACATCTCCTGAAATATACTAATTTCGGGGTTTTGATTTATTTTAAAATTTTTTTGTATATGGTTGGTGGAACCGGAAGCTAAAGTCTGGGGCAAAAAAAAATTTTTTAAATGAAAAAATTCAGTTTATCTGATATTTTTTCCCAGTTTTTCTCTGTCTATGATGGGGCGGGACAAACCCCAAAAAAACCCCAAAAAAACTATTAAACTTTTTTTTCAGAAAATTTCTTAGTTGAAAATTTTTTTAAAAAAAAAGGGGCAAAAAAAGGAAAATTTTTTTTCTTCCTTCTATTCCTTTTTATCTGCTTCAAATATACTTAATACTTCAATGCTATCCTCCATTTGAAGGGTCTTTTTTACCCAAAAATAAAGAGGATATTTTTGTTGGAACTTTTAAGCTATTTATTGGACAAACATTTTTTACTCATTGGGGGGGGGGTAGGGGGTGGTTTGATTGAAATATGTGTCCATTAAAAATTAAAAAAAAAACTTCCCATTTTCCTCTCTCGTTGACAAGTAGCCTCCTTCCAATTACTAGAAACGAAAAGGAGTTTTCAAGAAATACTATTTTCAAAAGAAAAAAGTTCTTTTTTTTTTCTTATTCTTTTTTTTTTCTTAGGTTTTTTTGGCCTTAGTTGGGGAAAACAAAAAAAAAAAATTCCCCCCCCTTTTTTTTGCAAAAAAAAATCTATTTTCCAAACATTTAATGCAATCTGTCGTGCATTTTCCCAAAAAGTTTAAATGTGTGTTAGTTTGGTTTGGGGTTTTATTTTCCATTAAACATGCCAACCCGAAAAATATATTTATATTCCAGAAAATTGTTTGTTTGGGGGGGAAAGATTTTTTCCACCCAATTTTTGGTTGTCTTCACAATTGAAGATTTTTTTTTTTCATTTTTTAACAAAGGGAAAAATTTTAAAAAGTTAAAAAAGTTTGATTAAAACACTTTTATTTTTTTTTTTTATTTAAACTCTTTTTGGCTTCCATAAAAACCATTCCTCCCCCACCGGGGGAGCAAAAAAAAAAAAAAAAACTTCCCAACCCACCAAAATCAAATAAAAAATTCAGGGGGGGGCCCAAACTTTTTGATTATTTTTCAATTTTTCCCCCCGGTCCTTTGCCCACTTAAAAAAAGGCACTTTTTTTTGTATTTTCTTTTCCCAAACACCCCAAACGAAAATTTTTGGGTTTTTTTTTTTTTTTTTCTTTGCGACCTTTTTCTGTAGTCAAAACTCCTATTTAAACCTTTTTTTTCCCGGTTTTTTTCATAATTTCCCCCATTTCTTTAAAGGGGGGGGGGGGGGAACTTTTCTTTTGGATATACGGGAGGTCGGAAAAAATTTTTTTTTAAAAAACTTTTTTTTCCCGGTTTCTCCGGGATTTTTAAAAAATTTGGATTGGTTTTAGGGTTTTTTCAAAAACTTACTTTTCAAGTCCGTAAAATTTTCCATTGTCCTGTTTTTTCCTCTTTCCTTAACTTACACATTTCAAACGACTCGTTTGTTGGGACAACTGAATGATTTAAACGGGGGAAAAAAAAATTTTCCTTAAAAAAGAAAAAAGCTTGGCTTACCTTTTCCAAAAAACTTTCCCTCCGCCAGAAAAGGCCAGGGATGGACGGGGAACGGTTTTTTCCCGGGGGCCCCAGGGTCCTTTTCCCAAAAAAAATAAAACCCCTTTCCCGTTTTGTAAAGGGGCAAAATTTTTCTGATTGGATTTTTTTCTTTTTTATTTATTTTTACAGGTTACCACCAAAAAAATGATCGGGAAAAAACCTTTACAAGAGGGGGGGGGAAAAGCCAAAAAAAAACCCCAAACAAATTTCGGGGGGGGAAAAATTTAGTGGGGGGGGAAAAACCTTATTTTTGGCGGGGTGAAAAAAAAATAAACCGAAATTTTTTTTTAAAACCCTTTTTTAGGGGAGAGGGAAAAACCCGGGGGAGTAATTTTTTTTTCTTTATTTCCTTTTTATATTAATTTTTTTTTACCTTTATTTCTCTAGGAATAGGAAAACTATCATTCTGGTTCTTCTTCTTCCAGTGCTTTTTCAATTCTTTTTGAATTTTTTTGCCTTTTTCCCCTTTTATTTTAACACGGTTTTCCTTTTTTTTTGCGGGGGAAAACGTTACGGAATTGGGCTCCCTTATATTCATCTATACAAAACCAATTTCCTCTTTCCCCCTTCAAAAAGACCGACCACAGCCCCCACAAAATGCCGATTACATATCGGAACCGGTTATTATAAAATATAATATATAATATTTAATATATTTTAGTTTTATATATAATATAAAATATATTATATTACATAAAATTTATATATAATTTAATAATAATAATATTATATTATATTATTAATTAAATTATATTAATTATATATTTATAAATAATTAAATTATTTATATTATAATGATAAAGATATTCATTTTATTAATTATTAAATATTAATATATTTATTCTAAATAAGAAATAAAAAGTATTACTTATAGTAAATTAAAATTATAGGAGTAGAAGAACATTGACTTAAAAAAAAAAAGGAAGGGGGGAATTGGCATCCAACTTTTAATTTTTTTTCCTTCTGCCATCAGTTCCGACATTTCCTTTCTGGGGGGAGGTTGCTCGTTTACAAATAGAAAAATAGCATTTTCTCAATTAGGTTTGGGGGAAAAGGGGGAAAAAAATTTCCCCAAATTGTATTGTTTATTACATTAAACCGTTTGGCCTTTTAAAAAAAAAAGGGATATAATCTTTTTCAATTGGGAAGGTCTTATTGTTTGGGGGGGAGGGGAAAAAAGGAATTTCCATTTATAAAAAAAAAAACCTTATTTTTCTGTATTGTAAAAAGCCCGCGTTGGGGGACTAAAAAGAGAAAAAATTCCCTTGTTAAGGGGGGGGGAATTTTAAATAACCATTAAACAAATTCTTTCCCATTTTAAAAAAGAGGGGGAAAAAAAAACTTACCAATTTTTTCAAATTTGTTTTTTGTTTTAGGAAAAAAGGAAAAAAAAGGTGGGGGGGGGGAACTTAAAAAAAAAAGGGGAAAACAAAATTTTTTAAATTGCTGGGGTTTGTTTTCCCATTCCCATATTAACCCCCACTTTTAATTTTTATGCCCCCTTTTAAAAATGGAGAAAATGCTTTTTTCATTGGCATTGGCCTTTTTTTCCCCAAAACCCCCTGGGGGGTTCGTTTGGATTTTGGGGGAACCGTAAAAAACGTGCTTTGTAAAAATTCTTTAAATTTTCGAACTGTGAGAGTATTATGGGATTTAATTTGGGTCTGGGGGGGGGGGAAAAGGGGGGATTGTGAAAAATTGATAAAACAGGAAATTTAAAAATGTCGGGGGAAGGGAAAAAAAAAGGAAAGGGGGGAGGGGGGGGGGGGGCAGAGTTGATGGGGTGTTAATTTTAAAGGAAAAAGGGGAAAAGTAAAAAAAATTTTTTTTTGATTCTTTTCTTTTGGGGGTTTTTGTTTTTTGTTTCTTAGAAAAAAACAAAAAGATTTTTGAGAGGGGGGAAGGGTTTGAGGGCCGGGGGGAGGTGGGATTTTGTTGGGGTTTGGGAAAAATTTTGGGGTTTTGTTGAAAAAAAAAAAAAGGGGGCTTGGGCGGAGGAGAATGAAACATTCAAGTAGAAAAATAAAAAAGTTATGAAGAATTTTTGGGGCGAAAAATTTTTTTTCTGATTTGGGAGGTTTTTGGAAAATTTTTGTTGGGGCGGCCAGGGGGAAAACTTTTAATGGGTTTTTGGAAGATTGTTTTGGGGTTTTGGTGGGTAGTGATGTAGGGGAAATAAAAGAATTGGGGCTTAAAAATTAAAGTTTAAGGTTTGTTGGAGGGGGGCTTAAAAAGGGCGGGTATTGTTGTGGGTTGTAGGGGGCATTTTGGATTTTGAGGGGGGGGGGCCCTTTTATCGACAGTGGCTGAATGAACTTTTTTGAGGGTGTTATTGTTTACTCTTTCTTTTATCTCTTTACCAACTTATACAGTATTTGCTGGTTTTTAGGCCATGTTTTTTGGCTTTTCCCCCCCCCCAACCCCCCTTTTACCCTCCACCACAGGGGGTTTTTTAAATGAGAGAACCAAGGAAACGGGGGCCCTTATGGGGCTGGAAAATTTAAAGACCCCATTTTTATTTGGGTGCGCAAAAGATAACTCTTTTTTTTTCAGATAAGTTTTGTTAAGGGGGCACAAGGGATCTAATAATATCCTGGGTTAAATTGGGAAAATAAAAAAAGAGTTTTTTTAGGGGAAAAAAGGTTAAAAAAGGGGGGAAATGGTTTTTTAAAATCTTTTGTTTGCAGGGTATTATAATTAGGATCATTTTGGGAGGAATTAACTTTTGGGTTTTATGGAAAAATGATCAAATAACCCAAAACGAGGGCCCGAAGGTATAGGGGGATGGTTTGGATTTTGGAATTTTTGGAATTTTTGATTTTCATATGTAAAACCAAAAAATAAAAAGGCGTTTATTGGAAAAAGGGTATTAAAGTTTCAGGAGGGTTTTTGGGAGGGAAAAAAAAAAGGCTAAAGCCAAGGTAAAAAAGCTCGACGCCTCCCTTAAATATAAAGGGGTTTCAGAAGTTATTTTAAAAAGTAGGTTTAAAACTAGGTTTACACTAAATTTATGGGGGAAATTTAGTTTATTTATTTTCCCCCTTTTTTGGTTTGTAGGGAAAAAAAGGGTTATATTTATTTAGGCTTGTTTTATTTTTCGAGCGGGGTTAAACCAAGAGTTTTTTGTTTAATCAGGGAAGTGGGACTTGGAAAAGGGGGGGACTGGGACTGGTGTTTGGAAAAGGGGAAAAAACCAAAGGGAATTTTTGCCCTGCTTTTTATGGGGAAAAAGGAGGGTAAAAGAAGAGTCATATTTTAAAATAATCCCCCCAAAAAATTTTTTTTTCTTTTAAAACCCACTTTTTTGGGTTATAAGTTCATAAAAAATTTTGAAATTTTTTTGTTACGTAGGTGAAAAAAAAAATGAAAAGGGGGGGGGAAAAGGAAAAAAATAAAAAAATTTATATTTAGGTTTTTTATGAGAATTTTTTTTGGGGGCCAAAAAAACCCCAGGGGGCGTATTTGGGGAAAAGGGGCATAAATTTTTTTAGAGGGGGGGGAAAAGTCTCAGTATTTTTGGGCAGCGGTGGTTAAGGGTTTTTGGGGATAATATGTTGTTGGGGGTTGGGGATAAGGGCTTTTTTTTTTGGAAAATAAAATTTTATCAAAAAAAAAAAAAAAAAAAAGGTATGTATATTTTACCCCCCCGATAAAGGTGAAGCGGTATGTTTGTAAAAAATATTGGATTTAGAAAAAATTTTGGGTGCATTCCGAAACGTTTTGGGATTTTTGTTTTTTAATTATTTTAAATTTAATATTAAGCGGGTAGTATATAAAAGTTTGAAGGGGGGGGGGGGGCGCAGGGAATTTGATTTTGGTTCATTTGAACCAATCCCCTTGGGTTTTAAAATTTGGTTTTTCTCAAATTTGTTATAATGGATCCGGGGTTATTTGGAATAAAAAGAAAAAAATTTTAGAGAGAGTGGGGGGTTTGGGGCCAGGGGGGGATTTTTGATGTTTAGAATGATTGGAGGGAAATGGAACAAAAGGAATAAGGGGGAAGGGGGAAAAAAGTTGAGGAGGGGGTTTTTTGCCCTTTTTTAATACCTATTTTATTTATATGAGGGGGGAATATTTATTTGAATTTGGGGTTTTTTGTTTTTTGTTTTTGGGCCGATATAGATCTTTGAAAAAAGGGGAAAAGGAGTTAGGGAGAGAAATTTTGTTTTTAAAAAAAAAAGAAAAAAAGGAAATTTTGGGGGGAGGGGAAATTAGGGGGATTGTTTGTTTTTAAAAAAAAAAAAAAAAGAAGGGTTTTTGGGAAAATAGAGTTTTTAAAAAGAAAAACGTTAATAAAATAGAAATTTTAGGAAGTAAGGGGGTTTTTATTATTGGTTTGTTTGAAGGTTTTAGGGGGGAAACCAGGTCTTTTGAATTTTTTTTTCTTATTGTCAATGTATTTGAACATAAAGTTTATGATTTTTAAGAAATGGTGAAGCAGGGGCTTTTGGGGAAAAACCCCACAAAAAAAAGTTAAATTTTTTTTTTTTCTTGAAGTTTAAAAAAAAATTATTTTAAGGGGATTTGGGGGAAAAAATGGGAATGTACATTTTTTTTGGGGGGAAATGGATTTTTTTATTTTGGCAAGGGAAGGTTGTTTGTAGATAGGGGAAAAAAAAAGTTGTTATTTTTGAATTTACAACATCGGGGGAAGGTGGGGCTGGTTTTTTGGCCCAAAAAATTTTTAAAAAAATTTCTTTGAGTTGGATTGTAAAAAATTTTTGGGGACTTTAAAGTTTAATTTTTTGAAGTTGGCACTCGATATACGGGGTTTTATACATTGAGGAGGGGGTAAATGGGGTTTGGGTTTTAAACTGTGTTTTTTGGATGGCCATTTAAGTTAGGGGGAGGGGGGACTTATTGGGGTTTTCTTGGGGGGGATAAAAAAAGTGAAAAGGTATTTATAGGAAATTTACTAAGGGGTTATAAATTTGTTTTTTTTTTTTTCAGGATTATTATACCCAAAAAATTCCTATAGGGTGGTGTTATTTAAGGTGTTGAAGGAAAGAAATTGGAATTTAAAAATGATATAGGGGTAGGGGGAATCGGGAAAAAAAGTGAGTTTCCCATTACTGTCACGGGATGTTTGGTGGTTGTGTGATGGCGGCGGCGAGAATCTAGTCAAGGAAAAAAAAAGGGGTTGCTCGTGCAAATTTTTGAGGGAATATATCTCGGGGTGGAGGAATAAATATATAGATATATAAACCGGGTTTATACTATTTCTTCCTGACTAGAGCCAATTTGTGAGTCTTGTAAGGGGGATTTTTATGTCTCCTTTCCTTGTCGAAGTGATTATATGGGAGAGATAGAGGAAATTTCTTTTTATTATTTTATGGAAGTTTAAGTCTTTTGAGTCTCTCTATAATCATGGTCGTGATGTGTTTTTTTTTACTCTGTAGATATCTATTCATTTCATATTGCAAGAAAATTGACCGTGAGGAATAACTGGGTGACTTGGGTGAGGATAAAGAGGAGTGAGGTAAAAGGGGGGAAAAAAAAAGTTTTATGGGGGAAATTGGGAAATAGGTTTTTTCCTAAGATTGAATATAAGAGGTAGGTAGATAATTTAGGTCAAATAAATTGGAGGGGGTGAGCGAGGGGGAGGGGGTAGGGTGAGTAAAATTTATTGTTTTGAAGTGATAGGTAATGGTGCAGTTTAGAGAGCTAACTCATAAGAGGAATAGGGTAAAAAAAAAAGGTGGCATAATAATCTTTAAAAATATAGTGGGATTTATGGGGTGAGGCCCGGGGGGTTTTTTGTTTTTATTAGGAGGGGTTAGGGGCCTACAAACCCCTTGTAGCCAAGGGGGTTAATTGGGTTGGAGGAAATAAAAAAACCCCTTAAATTGGTAACACTAAGGGTAAATTGAGTGATAGGGAGTTATATTCTAGTTATTCCCCCCTCACGGCGCGGGTTTTCTCATGTTGTGGAAAATTTTTATTTACATATATAGGGTAGGGGGGTGTAGGATTTTTTCTTGGGTAGTGAGGTAGGGACTGCCGGACTCACCGGGGATGTAAGTTCTAATACCTACTTATAAATAAAACAGTTGCTCTGTTCATTCACACAACGGGCAGAGCCCTATTCAGGTGATATATTTGTAGGAAGAAGAGGTGATATAGCGTTCCGGGCGGTGAAGAGGATGCTTTCTATCTTTTTTCTATCTTACCGCTCAAAAATTTATATCGGCGAGGCTTTTTTTTGCATTGATTGTGCACAGATTGGCCCCAGTGCATTTAAATGTGCATGGATCATTTAAATTGTAATCAGAGCTATAAAGATCCTTAGTATGTACTTGATATGTGCGCGAAGGTTTCCAGCAGATATCAGAGTCTGCATTGTGTTTGGTCCGGCGCAACGCGCAAATACACCCTGTGTTTTATAAGCCCGCACACCGAAACTAGGCCTTTGGAGTAGTACCTGACGGATTACCACTTTTGACGAGCAAAGAGAGTGCGGAAAAGGAAGTGCGCAGACACAGGCGAGCGCACGGTTGTGCTACGAGGGCGGTCGGGTTGGCGTAAAGTTTGATGGGTGATGGGGATGTTTGGATTTGGGTACTCGGGATTTGGAGCATGTAATGGTTAAATGTTATCCTGTACTTCGGGTTAACTGAGCCGCTTTATTTTTTATTATTAATTAGTCCTATATTTTTTTTTAAAATATATATCTAATCTACATGAAACAATAGATGCAAAGCACCAATACATATAAGCGTCGTACAATTGGTATTAAAGAGGAGTCAAGATGATTAACTGAAATAGTAACAGAATCTGTTATTTTAAGAGTCTTTTGGCATTTTGACTCGTATCCACATGTCTCA
>JABUQX010027553.1:0-28760 GCA_015478945.1 Trachelipus rathkii | reverse complement strand
CAGCGTTCCGTGTTGAATGTAAGTGTTAACATGAATGAGTCACAGAAGATTTTAACTCTTCATCGGAGAACGCCCTTGGTGAATCAAGCAACGGTGCTTTACACTAACCATCCCCAAACGGTCCCAAAAAGAACACGCTTCAGCGTAGTTTTTAAAGCACCCAGTTTCTTCTCTCATTCACTCCAAATCTGGCCCCATCCAAAGGCCTGCCATGCTATCCTAAATTTGTGCAAGATGCCGCTTTTGCACAATTACGCTTTGCCTTTTTTACTACAAAATACCAATGCTTTATAAATACTACTGCTTTAAAAATGATAAAATCGGATCTAAGACAATCAAGGGAGATTTTATTCATGGTTTTATTTTTAAGACAATTGTTTGAATAGAATTATTTAATATGGTCCGCCTGTTCAAGAGAAAATTATTTGAAAATTAGTAAGCAAGTGAAGTTATATATATATAGTATTATCTATAGATATATAATAGTATATTATTATATATATATATATATATAAATTTAATTATATTATAATATATATTATATAATTAATATATATTATATATATATAATATATATATATATAATATTATATATATATATTATATTTATATATATAATTATAATAATCGTATATATATTTGGATATATTTTATATATATATTTATATATATATATATAATATATATTATATATATATTATATATATATATAAAATCTGTTTTGAATAAAATTGTATTACATTTCAGACTCATAGTTCAACGAGGAATTATTTTACACTTAGGATGAATCTAAATATGATTTTGTATTCGAAATGTAAAAACTAATTCTTCTATTGCCTAAATGTACAGCAGGTTATCCTTTCTAGAGAATTAAATTAAAGAATTTACCGGAAGAAAGGTGGAGATTCATTCTTTCTGCTCATATTTCTTAACATTCTTATATTTCGCTAAAAAATATTTTCTCAATTTTAAAATTTCAGTAATGGCATGCCAATGACGTCACTTAATTCATCATATCTCAAATTATGAAAATCAGAATTAATGATTCTCATGACTGTTAGTGAGAAATACTAATAACTAGGGGTCGGAGCCGAAGCCGGAGCCAGAGCCGCATATTTTAAAATATAGCCGCAGTCAAGAAATTTGAAAAATGCGGAGACGGAGCCGAGTCAGATAATTTCAAAATGCTTGAGCAGAGCCGGAGTTGGACGGAGTCATTTTTAAATGCTTGGAGCCGGGATCGGAGCGAAAAAATTTGCGGTCCGCAGCCCGATTACACACTACATTTAATTTTTTTCATCTAGCCTTCAGGATTCTTGGTATATGTTCAAACTTGATCAACTTGATGGGCATCTTGATCCTAGGCTTTGGCTTTAAAATGTTGCTGATACGAAAGCAGCAGAAATAGATATATGAAGCATCAAGGAAAACTCAGCAAGGAGATGAATCGATCAGAAGATAGTGAATCAGATTTCTAAATAATTTTTTAAAGACTATATATTATATTATATATATATATATATAAATATACTATATATAATATATATTATATATATATATTATATATATATATAGTTATATATATATATATTAATATATATTAACTAGTATATTTTTTTTTAATTTATTTTTTAATAAAATTATATTTATTATTAATTTTTATTATATTTATTTTTTTTATTTATAGTTAATAATTTAAAATATAATTGCATATATAATATTAATATATATTGATATATAATATATATATCGAATATATATATATATATAATATATATATATACTATCTATATATATAAATTATTAGATATATTATATATACTATATATTATATACTATATGATTACTATTATATTATATATAATTTAGTTATTATATATATAAACTCTATATTATTATGATATAATAAGTATATATATATATATAATTATATTATTGAGCTGTTTTCGTATTTTTGCTACACGAAATGTGATACTAAGCATCTCACTTCGTGCTCTCATTCTTTTGTGTCCTACGAACTTACCGAAAATCGCAACGAAATGACCTCTCCAACGTATGAATTTCCTAATTCTTGAAAGTTGCTATTTCCCACTCTCCCGAATTAATACTTTTAACGACAAAATATTAAACAAAAACAAGATGCAGCCTGTGTACTGATTGATGAAATGCTTCATTATGCAACAATTAGCTTTAAAATTAATTTCTTCCAAATAGAAATCAATCACAAATAGTTGACCAAATTTATTAGTAATTATAACCATTTTTGTATTTTTTTTAATTTGTTTTATTCAGTCTTTTTCGCCATCACAGTAGCGATTTCAATGTTTAAAAAACAAATATGTGACGAAATTACGGTCACGGTCGTTTAAACAGTAATTAGTGCCAAAACGATGAGCATTTCTCTATTCCACGTAACCACTAAATGACAAAACGAAATGGTCTAAATTAAAGCAAAGAAATACTGATTCATTTCTATCGTAGACGCTTATATTATTGACATTATGATTAAGGAGATAGAACTAAAAAATTAGTGCTAGCTAAATATATTGAAACTTTGGTATTCTATTTATCGCAAGCCATAATACTTTACTTGGACTATTTTCTTTATTTCTATCTCCTTTAATCATAAAATTGCTGGCCTAAGCGCCCGAATACACAAGCCAGTAGTAATGCAGGCATTTTAGGAGAATCAGCTCCGCCCGAAATTTGTTTAGCGAGCCTTTATCTCTAACCTTATTGAAATATGAACGTGTTTACTCGTTTCTCGATAGCATTATCTCTTAAAATACTCAGTGCATATGATGTTTCATTAAATTCTGTTTATGCTCGGCTTTTCTACATTGGCCCTTTCCTATGATCTTCACTTTAAGATTAGAAACATCTTAAACAAAACTTTCCACAATGCAGTTTCTTATATCTTTTATATCAGTTTCATATTTGGATAGTTTCTTTAAAAATTACAAGAAGGTTGATTTCCCTGGAAAAAACTTCCATGGAATCAAATAACCAAAGCTAGGTATGCAGGGCCCTTAGGCCAGGCATATCTTATTGATTAAGAATAGAAATAAAGAAAATAGTCCAATAAATTATCTGACTCGCCTTGCAGATAAAAGATCGTACAGTCATTAATACTTTATGGACATATTTCTTAGTTCCATCTCTTTAATATTAACTGTAATAATATGAAGCGTTTACGAAACTGAAATTACTCTTTTCTTTTGCTTTTAATTTTCCTATTGGTTTTTATCATTTGTCTTTATAGTGCCGATGAAGAAGATGCTCATCAGCTCTGGCAACTATTTCCTGTTAAACGACGTACCTAATTTCGGTAGGTTTACTTTTGTTTTTAAACAATTTGAATCAGATGTGATGGAGCATGTGGTTTTGAATAAACAAGTAAAAAAATCGAGTCTATTTCTTATACATTTTACCAACAAAGAATTTTAATAACTATATTTATTTGAAAGAATTATTTAATTAAGATCTTATTAATGACGCATTCATCAATTCAGACAACAAGCAGCCATCTTGTTTGTTTATATTTTCGTTTAAGCACGGCTTTTAATTCGGCAAGCATGGGAATAGCACTTTCAGAATAAGAAATTCCATACGTTAGTGAGCGATGTTTCTGTGCGATTTTTCTGGTAAAGTTTGACAAAATCGACACCGCAAAGCTCAGCATTTCTTAAACCGATTCTGTAAGCACAAATACGGAAAAACAGCGGTATCAATCATATAATATTATAGTTATTATATATATATATCTATATATATCACTATATATATATATATATTTGTGAGTATATATATAATATATACGTATACCGTACTAGTGATATATATGATGGTTATAATTATATATCTATTACGTATAATTATATATATATATATTATATATATATATATATAGTATATTATATATATTATATATACTATCTATATATATATACTCAGTATTATATATTATATTCTTAGATAATATATATATTATGATATATAGTATATAACTACTATAAATATATTATATATCTATATACTATATATATATATATACTATATATATGTATATATATATATATTATATCATTTAATTATATATATACTATATTTATAGATGATATATATTGATATATATATATCCTTTAAATAATTTAGGAGAATCTGACGTTCACTATCTTCTGATGCCGAAGTTCCATCTCCTTGCTGAGGTTTTCCTGATTCTTCATATATTGCTCTTAGCAGCTCTCTGTCCACAGAACATACAAATAAGCAAAATCATCAGGATCCAAGATTCCTCCATCCCGTGATAGCATGTTCGTGAAAGTACACCAAGAAATCTAAGATAGATAGAAAAAGTAAAAATTCGATCAGTTGTAATCAGGAAGCGCGAGACACGCAAATGATTTTTTACAGGCTCCAGAACTACCGGCTACCAGCAATTTTACAAAATATACACAGTGCATCACAACTACCGCTCATCGGAACTCACAGATTTTTAAAGAATTACCAGACTCGACTCGAGCTCCGCATTTATAAAAATACCCGAGCTCGAACTTCTGCTCCAGCATTTTAAAAAAATTGTATCGGCCAGACTCAAGGCTCACAAGCTCCAACCCCTAGATATAATAATCTATCTTCATCAACTAAAACAGATCATGAAAAGATCCATTAAATTACTGATAACAAAATAATATAGATATAATGAAATTCAAAGATATTGTTAATGACATCTTATATTAAGACTTAAGACATTTACACTTTAGCAAAAAATATTTTAAGAAAATAGATTTTAAGGAAATACAGAAAAAAGAATAATTCCACTTTCTTCCTAAATTTTATTTAATTTCCTCTATGAACGATGAACTCTGCCTGTACAGTTACGTAATATAAGTTTATTATTTTTTTCTAAAAGAATAAAAATCATATTTAGATTCATCCTAAATTTAAATAATTCCTCGTTGAACTATGAGCTTGAATAATATTATAACAATTTTATTCCAAAAAGTAGCTATTTTTTATCATCATATTATATATATATTATATATATATATATAATATATATATGTATTAATATATATATATATATATATATTATATATATATATCTATATTATATAATATTTAAATATATATATATGATAAGTTAAATATTATATTATATATATATATATAGTATAATAATACGTACTCTATATATATAATATCCCTTAAATCTTATCTTCTTTTATATATTACCTTATAGAATTATGTCTTCTCTCGATAGCTTACACTAGGAAGCATATTATTTGGTACTGATTAGTATCTAACTATTATTATATATTATTTATAGAGCCTCTTATTAATATATAATATAATTCACTTTCTCCTAACTTTTAAATAATTTTCTTTGAACATAAATCTCATTATGTATATAAATTTATTTCATACCCAATTGTTCTTAAAATTAAAACATAATAAATTCTCCTTTTAACGATGTCCTTAGATTCGATTTATTATTTTTAAAGCAGAAAATAAGTTCTCAACATCACTTGAATAGAGGCAAAGCTGTAATTGTGCAAACCGGCATCTTGCAAATTTTAGCGATGTCTCTCGGGCGGCAGTCCTATTTGATGCGGGGCCAGTCCTCATTTGCTAGTACACCCCCCTTCTACAGTTACTGGAAGCGAAACAGACCCGCTAGACACCCAGTCTTACCCGATTTTTACAAACAGTCGGCTTGCAAGCTTCTTTTATTTGGGGACGTGGAATGGCTTAGTGGATACTACGCATCCATGCCTACTTGTGATCTCTGCTACTACGCCAAGAACGTCTCCAGACGTCCTCCCACATTAGTTCGGCATTCTCTTACCTGAGTATACGCAGTACAACTCTCCTGTCACTCATTAATCTGAGATTATATCCTATTCTCTCCATCCTATTTTCCCATGCTTCAACAGCATCCTACTCTCTTCCCCCCAGTATATGTTATATCTCCCTCAACTTTTCGACTTCCATACCTCCTGTCACTCACCAAAATCGCTACCTCGCCGACACGTCAATTACCCATTAGACATATATCGATCACTTACTCTCTCGACGGTAATCTCTACCTTCTCACTCGTCTTCAAATCTGCTCCTCTTTTGCATTAGACGTTGCCTCCTTCTCGCTCAGCCGTCCTTTCTTTGCCCCGCCCTGCGATGGGACTCTTCCCGCTATTGGCGACAGCCGTTTCGTGTTCACCTCCTCTACTCTTTGAACTCACTAACGCTTCTACTTTACTACTACTTCCCTTTCTCTCAAACAGTCCTCTTAGAGCATAATCCTTTCCTCTCTCCTTATTTCGGACCCGTTCTTTCTTCGACACGTACCCCATCGACTCTGGTGTTGCAAACCCATACACACAAATTCTTCGTCTAGAACATAAACAAAAATGCGTGTGGTCCACACCTCCATAATAAATTCCCATAGCTAATCTGTTACTCCAAGCTGCGGAACGTAAAACCAAGCTGGGAGTTCTGTTCAGGTGTCGGGAATTTTTTTTCTCCTGCCACATCTACTCACGTTATATAAGGCCTTATTCGCCTTGCTTGGAGGTTCTGTTCTCACATCTGGGGGGGCTCCGGCTCACCCTTCTATTGGATAGGGTTGAGTCTAAAGCTAAAGAGACTAATAAACTGTCCCTACTTTCCTAAACTTCTTGACCTTCTATCTCTGCGACGTGACGTTGGGCCATTTTCTATTTTCTACACGGTAGATGCCAGGAGTTGCCGCCGCATTCCACCTCCATTGCGCCGCCACGTAATACAAGAAGTGCCATGCTCTCGCATGAATTGTGCGTGACATTGAAAAAATCCCAGACTCGTTCATTGTGCCTCTTCTTTCCAGCACTTGCTGTTTGTGAACTCTTCCATCTTCTGTTTTTCCCAAACTGTATTTAATCTTCCTTCTTTAAACCCCGTCTGCGCTCACCTAGAGATTTGCGTTTTAGGCTTGTGGGATTATTCTTGTATTTTATTTCTGCCCCCTCCTTGAAAAGGGCCAGCCCGTGATGGTAAGCTGTAAAAAAAAAAAAAAAAAAAAAAAAAAAAAAATTTTATTGCCTCTTTGACTTTGATAACTTTGATCGTCGATTTTCTTATTCCATCTATATGACTTATGAATTATATCTTTTATTTCTAGAAGATTTTAGGTGAATGTCTCTTTACTAGTAGATTGTCTTTTTAGTTTTTTTCAATCGCTCTTCTTCTGATGCTCCATTTTTTACCCATTATTGGGCAAATCTTGCTTTCATTTCATCTGGCCAAAAGATCTACAAGCGAATTCCTGAAACTGCTGAACTATTCGACTCTGACCAGATTTCTGTTCGATAGCGTTATTCATTTAAGTCTAGTTCAAAGACACTCCTACTTAAATATCAGAGTTCCTCACTCTGGGAAAGATTACTAACAAAGATTTTGACAAAATTTTTATTTTCAGTTAAACTTCTTTCCCTTCTATTTCTCCATGAATTTCTTTCTTAAAATCATTCTCTATAAAGGGTCGTTTTCTATGAAAAGAAATGCACAAAACAATTGTTCGACATTTCAATAATATAGAAAATATAGAAATATAAAGCAATATATAGAATTATTAAAAGTATTATTTCAAAAGATTCTTAAATTTTTTTGTAAATTATTACAATACAAATGCTAGTCAATATAGATGACAAGTAATTGACCTAGTTTCATTGTCTTGTGCATTCATATTTATTCAAATTAAAGTCTTTATTATGTAATTAAAAAAAATCAAAATGATGAAGAAAATAACGTTTTGTAACGTAAAAAAAATTAATTAATAATCTTTGTTTCAATTTATGACTTACAATTTATATTTATAATATATATTTAAATTCAATAATTGATATCACTATAGTTTTTGTTTTGACTGATAGTCTGGTAGTTGTATTTGTGTGAAAGTGAAGTGTGCAGCCTGGCCTAGAGACCTAGATTTTACTTTCCATTTGGCTAAGAGTTTAACACACATCAAAACTGGAGGGGTGAGATAATTTGGGGCCCCAAAGACATCATGTCTTCGTCAGGGCGCATTGAATCTACGGTGGAAGAAGTTGAAGTAGGGTCAGGTGTGGGTTCTGAGATTGAGCCCAAATTGCTCCATGCAGCAGGTGATGGGACAGGGGGTGGGGGGTTGAATAATGGTTTACCTATTGTAGTAGTTGTATCTATGAATGATTCTTCATCCAAACCAACAATCGTATTAAATTCTTCTCCTTCAGGTAGCTATGAAATAGGTGTGCATGAAATAAAAAGAACTTACTCCCCAGACTCGGGAGATAGTAACAGTCAAGAACGAATAATTTATGAAAAAAATAATGACCACTATCCCTCTTGAGATTTACAATAGGAACCCCAGTCTTATCCTACACCCATACTAGAGATGATGATAAAATTAAGATGTTGATGTTTGTTATTGAATGCTTCTTAAGAAATTTTCTAAGTAGCCTTTGGTGGACTGACGTGATGAGGCAAATATCCCAAACTTATCTTTTCTCCATCCATACTAGTTAAGTGATTGGCAGATGATGTCGACCAGATTCCAATCCAGGTAGGAAATTTAGCTGATATAAGCATATATATATATCATTATATTAGTATATAAACAAATCAGTTGAGATATAAGCCATTTTATTTTATTTTAAGGAAAAATATATATACCGTATACATATTAGGAATATTCTTTATCTTTTTTTTCTTTTTTTGCAGCTCATGCTCTTAAATATATTAATTTTATATGATGTATATTATATGGTATTATTATAATATATATAACATAATGTATATTATTACATGATGATATAACTATGGAAAGAATAGGTATATTTGCTTAATATGGGGAAATTAGAGTTATTACCTACTTAGCTTTATTAAAAGTAATATATATTATATATATATAATTAATATTAGATCGATAATTAATAGTATATTAAGTATTTGTCATTAAAAAATTGATCGATTTACTAATGAAACTTATTGAAAGTAAAGGGATTAAATTTATTAACGAAATTGTTAGGACGGATATCATATAATATATCTATATAAATAATATATATATATATATAAGTTATAATTTATATTTTATATATTTATCAATTAAATTATATTATTTAATGTGTAACTAATATAATAAAGTGGTGAGACTTCCGTAATATGAGGTTAGGTCTAATGTATAATGTTATTAAGTTTTTGATCGTTATATGGATATTTAGGTTATAGTTAAGGTTTATAAGAAGTTAAGGTTTAAAGGTTATATGGTTATAAGTTAGGTAATTATTTAGTTTTATAGTAAACCTTATTCTACCTCACTAATGTAAAAATATTATTCAAATGATATATATAAAACCTAAAAAATAATTATTAAAAATACTTATAAGTTATAAATAATTATAAATACCGTATTTGTATATCATAATAAATTAATATACTTCATATAGTATATATGTATATATAGTTAAAAATATAATAATATTTAATTATATTATAGTTGATAATATATATATATAATATATAGAATTATATTATAAAAATCAATTTTTAATTATCAAAATATATATTAATTATTACTCACATAGCAACATATATTAATAGAATTCATTTATTCGAATATACCTCTAAAATACAAGTTTAATAAAATACTAAGGTAGCATGTATACACGTTGCAAGGAATTCTAAAATCTAAAGAGAAAATATTAATACGATACAAGAATGCAGAGAGGATTATCCAATAGCATTAAATATCGCCTCCTAGTGTGAATTAATAAGAGAATATTAATATCAACCAAGGAGGAAAATTATATATTTAGTTAGGGTTGCAAGAAAAAACTATATCACCTATATATAAGTAGACCCTTAATATTGATATATACTTTGAGGGTATGTAGTGATTATTATATTTATTATATGGGAATCTATATATAATTAGCACGATTAATCCTTTAGTTTCGTATTATAGTGTATAGTAGGATATATATATTTTTTTATCTATTATATATATATGAAAGTTTGGAGCCATAATGGCGAGTCTGTATCCCAGGATGTTTTTGAGGCACATTCGAGCTTTGTTTTATAAATAAATCCTTAAATTACCTAATAAAACTTTAGTGTGATTCAATGATAAATGTTAGTAAATTTAAAGACTTAAGTTTATATTTTGTTGTTTTGTATTAAATAATATTTAACCTATTAATAAAAAATTGGATAAAAAAGACCCTGATTTATTGAGAAATGTTTGGATATAAAGTAGAAATAGTTTTTATTTTAGTTTATATTATTTGTTTAAAGGTTAAACGTTTGTATTTTACTAAGATATTATAAGCATGAAATATATGTTTAAAATGTCTGTGTATAAATTTTTAATAAATTTTAAGCCTTTATTAGTATAATTAACATTAGTAACCTATATATAATTATGATTTGAACAATGCTGCAGAGTACGTGACAAAATGATTACTTTTCTTTCTTATTATTGTATTTAAAATTTATGTATTAGATATATATATATATCATTGATAATTTAATACAGCTCCTAAAAGAGAGATGATATCAATCCATCTTATAAAATAGAATCTGATGTTACTATATTAAATGCTAGTTTGAATATATATAATAATGTAAAAAATAATTATATAAATAATGTATTAAATATATAATATAAACTAGTAATAATATTTATATAATTATTAAGGTTATTATATATATAATTTAAATAATATATAGATAATATTATATATTATATTTATATTAAATCTAATATATAGTTTAATTATATATATTTACTTAAAGTTTAAGGACAATTGATAAACATTTAATAATTATAAATAGATAAAATTAATAATATAATAAAGTTATATATATATATACTACTTAAGTTATTTAACTTCAATGGAAATAATTTTATTTTGGAAAATAATTTTTTGCCGTTAGTTATACGAGGTACTTCAATTGAAAGTCTATTCTTGTTGTTGTAGCCAATTGCAAGAGATTTAGATGCGGTTGTGTCTGTTTGTTAGTTTATTATTTTCGTTGCATTGGTCTGCTCTGCTAAGATTAATTACATATTTAAAAATACAGTTTCTTTCTACTTAACTGCTTATTATGTGACGTTTTATATAGAGTAGATATTTAACTTTCCCCTTTTATATATTATTATAATTATAATATTAATTTTTTAATTAATTATTATTTATTTATCTATATTATTAATTATTATTGTTACTACTAACTAATATCATTTTACTTTTTTAAATAATAATTAATTGAACTAATATTATCTATGGTCACAAAAATACATACTGAATACATTCTTCATAAGGCTGAATGGTTCCAGCAATTATGTTTTTTAAGTTAAATTCAATTTTTATATTTTATTTTTTGGTTTATAACCGAGAGCGGTGGTGCAAATGTTCTACGACCCGATCATCTGGAAATCAGTACATCACTTGACCATTTCTAGCTTTTTAGAGGTAGATTTTGGCACATACTAAGCCAACCTAAGAGGGTGCCACATTGCATTCTGGCGGCTTTTTATATTGTTTTGATCACCTAGTTCTCTATATGACGTCACAATTTCTATATAAATTATTGTTTAATCCTAATACTAACATATATAAATAATATATATATAGTTAATAATATTATATAATAATAATAAGTCTAACAATTATATATATTAATATATATTATATTAATAATTATATATAATATATATATTAATACATATAACATATTAATATTAATATATTTACATATATACTTATATTTATATAAAATACAATATATTGTATATTTAATAATAATATAATAGTAATATTTAATAGGACGAGGATAGTTTAAAGTATAGCCAGCCTTAAATAATAATTTAGTAGATTTTGAATATAAAATAATAATTAACAATTATCAAATTTTAAATAAAAATAGTAAATGTATAGTATAGATGTAATCACCTTACAAAAATGTTGTTGCTTTTATAAAAATGGACTAGTCTTTCATGAGTTGACACTCGATATTGTTATAAGTACTCAAATCGGTATTATAATATGTGTATATGGTACTAAGTATTAATTCATAATAGAGCATATAAATTAGAATAATAAAGTACTATGGATTAGGTAGGTTACATAATGTATGTAAGTGGTATTAAATTATATGAACTATGTAGTTGGATGTATCCTATATAATTATATATTAATAGATGTATTTATGTTTATATATTTTATTATTATTCATGATAGCTTTAAATTTATTTAGTCCTTAAATACTTTAATAGTTTTAACACTATTTTCACTAAAGTTTTTAAAATTGACTCTATATAATTATTAGTTTAGATATAATATTATAATTATAATTATATTATATATAAAATAATAATATCTTGCTACATTTAGATAGTTTTTACTAGTAATAATATATAGTTAAAGTATATAACATTGAATTTTTACATAGAATTTTTATCATTATTAATATTAGGAGTATATATAAATTAAATTAATTATTATATAAACATAAGATAAATTGATTTTATTTATTTAATATAAAACTTTCTTTAAGAAATATTAAAATTTTTATTATGTTTATATATCAATTTAAATACCATCATATGTAAAAATTTCCCTCTTGGATATGAATTTAATTTTTTTACATGTTATTTGTTAAACACAACAAACTTTATAGGGCTCAAGTTTATTAAAAAAGAATTGGCTCATTGAAGGCTTCTTATTGAATAATAAGGAATTAAATAAATAATAATATTAAATAAAAACATTAATAAATAAATAACTATTATAAATTATTTAATTATTAAATTATTGTAAATAATATAATATAATTATTTATTTATTATTATTGTATAATATATAAATCATTTATCATTATAATTTATATTAAATTTAATTATTTATTAGTATAAAAATATAAAATAGATATAATTAATACAAAGGTAATACACATAATTAAGAAATTATTAAATACTTAATTAGAGTCTTCAGAGTATAATTTCTGACTAAATTTTCATTCCTTTTCTTATAGATAATGAATTAATTATAAATTGGAGTTTTAATAATTTATTTTCTTTATCAATTTTTTTAAATAGGGAAAAAGTATTTTTAATAGAGTATTAATAGTTCGCTATTTTAAATTAATAAAAAGTCTCATGTACAATAGAACAGTAACTTTAAAATCTCTATTAAGAACTTATCGGATTAGGAGTTATCATGTGAGTTATTTTTGAGATAGAATATGTTTATATATTTTTTTAAAGGTGGATATGGTTATTAGTCATCCGTTGTTAATGTAAATATTAATACTGGTACTTAGCAAATGTAAAACTAACGTAATTAATATTTTATCGTTTTTTCTGATAAATTAATATATCTAATTAAATATATTAAATTAATATATTTAGCAATTTATATTAATATAAATATATATATACTAATTTATATATATATATTATATATATATAATGATATATATATATAATATATTTTATGAGTATATATAAGATTAATTCTTTAGATGTCAGCAACGTAAAACAAGATCATATATTTTTAAGTATATAATATATTATAATATATAATTTTTTAATTAATAAGATAGGTATATATATTGATTTATATATTTTATATATTAAAATTTATATATATATTAATCATTAATTACATATATAATATAATAAATTAAATAATAAATAATAGTAATAGTATATTATTAAGTATTTGAATTAATCAAGTACTTTCTAATTATATAATATAACTATTAATATATATATTGTGGCCAGCCTCTAGAAGTAGCCTAGACCCCGATAATTACCATAATCTTTGCAAAACTGCAATAGCTTAACAGGGAAGGAAATTACATTGTTGGATCCTGGGTTGGCAAAATTTATATGTATATGGTGGTGCGAAGAAAACCTCTGTAAAAAGATAAGTAAAAAATCATCTCAAAAAAAATCTAACAGTAGTAATGCTTCCTTCAGGAATTATCATTATTTTTTTGGAATTATTGGTGGTTTCAATGTAAAAATTTTATAAGTTTAGTGGTTAACGTAAATTCAAGATGAATTAACCGATAATTTATAGAGAAGGCCAATCGATAGACTTGAAAATAACACAAAAATAATTGATGCAATTTTTTTTGTAGATCAGTAGCATGATTAGGAGATACAATGCACAATTACTTCAACATTATGGAAGCTTTAACCTATATGGGCTGACTAATTCCACCAACACCAATAAGAATTGTTAGCTTGTACAAACTCCAGCATTCAATATCTCAAAAACTTAATGGAGTTAGGTACATAGAATAAGCAAAATAGAATTAATTAATCAGCTGGTATGAAATTTGGCTATCGGAAACTTGGAAATAAAAAATTTAAATCTTTTTTATTTAATGTTTATCTAATTTATTAATATCTCTGACAAATAACACAAAGTGGTTACGGTTAACTACAAGAAATTACATAACATATTATTGGTATCACCGAGCATCCTGACATTGGGAAGTACTTCCGGCAATAAAAAATAGGAAAGGATTGAAGGTGAATAACATATTTGGAAAACCATAATGGATTGTTCTAAAGGAGGCTCAAGTAATCTGTCTCGATTGGGACTTGAAGGAGGGGGACAGAAGTCCCCTACCCCGAGTATCGTCCCGGGAAGGCCGAGTGATCACGCGACTTTGTCTTATGACTAATCTTTGCGGTTTTATGCGCCGGGGGTATTTTCCTATTAGTTTAAATGAAGATAAACAAAAAATTTTTTTTGTTCCAAAGATTTTTTTATATATACAAAATTTTTACGCTGATTCTAAATATTTCATTCAAGTTTTTATACTATCCTTAAGTTTTGAGATATAAAAAAAAATTAAAAAAAAAAAATATAATAAATTTTTTTTTTTCAATATTTCCATATACAAATTTTCAACGCTGATTGCCATATGGTGTGGGTAAAGTTTTCCCAATTGCTTATACGACTTTAAAGCTTTTATATGTGAATATGAAGTCTTCATGTGTTACTTTTGTAAATTGAGAAAACATGTGACTTGGTGTGCACTAGCTCTATTATATATTATATATATATGAGCTGATATACTATTTATATATATAACACATACTTATATATATATATTATATACTATATTATGAAATATATTAATATCTATAATATATATCTATATATACTATTTATATTTAAAATATATGTAAATTAAGCTAGTTACATGCAAGTTTGATATAATTGCCATATTGTGCTCAAAAAGTGCGTATTACACTAAGAAATTACGCGAGCGAGCTCCGATCGTTACCGTGAGAGGATGCATCACTAGTTGCGCGGGATGCCGAGAGGACTTTTGTTCCATACCAGCCGTCAGGGAGAAGGTGCGGAGGAACCCCGCGATCCACAAGCACCACCAAGTAACCTAAAAAGAGAGTCGTGGGGGTTGCGCGTGCACGAAAACACTCCTCCCGGAGGGGGGGTACTCAAGCTCTCACTCAAAGCACCGTAGTATCCCGGAGGAGGAACACAGAGATGCCTTCGAACTTCCTTGCTAGACATGCGCTTAGTAGGTGACCACGAAACTGATATTATGGTTGCGCTTATATATACTTTATAGGTATATCAACCTTTTGCATCGACATATAAGATACTTACTTTAATTTTTAATAAACGCATAGGTTACCCGGTGACTAAAGGCTCTTTTTTAGTAAAATAGACTTTCTCCTTTTTAATATTTTATTGTATACTATATAAATTTCTAATATAAATACAAATTTTTTTTAATTTTTTATCTTATATACATTTCCTCAACTATAATTATTTCACCCTAAGGATTCAAAAAATTATGATATTATAACTCCAATCATCTTCCGCTCATGTAATGCTTTAAATTGTAGTGTGGTGGTTGTTGAGATAATGATTTTTTTTTTTCGAGCTACTAAAAATGTTACCCAGCATTTTATATCACCGCAATATTGCTGTCTCTTTAATTCTACCCCTGTTAAAGAATGTTTTGTGCACAGTTTTTTTAGAAAGATATGATCTTGGTTGGACTCCTTTACTATTGATAGGCACTTGAAATAATAAATATTGATTAGAATACATATATATATATATTAATATCTATTATATATTTACAAAATTATATTTTATAATTATAATGTGATAATATTATACATTATAATAATATAATTATATTACTATATTTTTAATTTCACAGCAAGTATAATAGTAGTATTATAGATAATATACTATACTAATATACTATTAATACTATACTACTACCCTTTGCAAGTCAGTAGGGTTCTACGTGTTATATGTATTGTTATGCTATGTTTTAAAAAATACTTATCAATCAATAACACAGTATTTGATATAAGTAGCGATTTATAATAACTCTATAACTAGAACTGAAATTATAACATTAAAAAATTATTACCACCATGGTGAAGATTTTGAATTTAGTAATTATAGATACATAATTAATAATAATAATACATAATATATATATTACTCAAGTCATATTATCTAATAGAAAAATCATAATTAATTTATATTAATATATAATATATATTATGAGTAAAATATTTTCTTTCATTATAATAAATCATAATTTAATATAAGTTAATGCTATAGTATCCTAAGTAAATCCACTTTAGCCTTAATAACATTCATCGCAAATAGATTTAACGTACAATTAATAATAGTAACGTCTTATGTTCAGCTGAATATACTTAAGAAGTAAAAACTGTGGAACAATTAAATTACGAAAGTGACTGCATTAAGTAATATAAAAAGATCGAAATGGATCAAAATTTTAAGGAAAATAATATATATAAATATTTAAAAAGAGATATAAAGTATAATAAAATAGTATAGCAAACTTAATTAATTAAAGTTGTCTATAAAAGTATCGAACCATATCAAACAGTGGTTATAATTAAAATAAATGTTTCGAGGGTAAAATCTGATTTTTTATTAATTGAAATTTTTTTTCAATATATTTAATTCTTTGTATCATTATCGGATATAGGCAAACCAAATTTTTATAAGTAGCACCATGATAAATCGCTAAAATTGAGGGGGCGTTTATTCTTCCAAAGTTAAAGTTTTGAGTTTAGGAAAATGGATGTTTGCGTGTGCGTATGTAACTGTATGTGTGTATATTTACCCTTAAAACTTAATCAGGGTTGTTATTATGTGATCACATGTTCCAGTGAAATTTATTCACGTTGAATTTATTTAAATTAGAAACTAGATATTTATCGAGATGTTACTTTATTTTGCTCTTAAATCTCATAGTTTTTTGAAGTAGTTATCATTTCTAAATAAAGATTCATATACTCTAGCATTTCCAGAAAATATTAGGAGTCTGTATTCCTCTTTTGATCACGGTATGTGAGATACAAAGCTCCAGTACTGAAGTTTTAGTTTAAATAGCTCCATTTACTTAGAAGAGAGAGTCGCCTATTTGAAGTATAAAAAAAGTAACCGCAATTTTATTAAATAAATTACTTTGTAAACTTTTTCTTTCTAATAATTAAATATTGATTTTGAATGTTAGAATTAAGGATTTAAAAGTTTTTATTGTTAGTATCATCAAGATTATGAATACTCTAAATAATTTGCTTATTAATAACATTCACTGGCATCATGACCACAAATAATTAAATAATTTACTTACCAATAGAATGCTCATTACTGTGCATTTATTATATTATTTAATCTCATAGTTACTATAATTAATATATATAATATATATTTATATCTATATATATACTATTACTTTTTGTATATACCTATATCATTACTCAAATATATCCTCTGTACCGAGAAGGGTGCGGAAAGTCTATAATAGTTTCAATATATAACTTATATGAAACTTTTTCACTTCTATTAACTTGTGTTATCTTTCGTCCATTTCTGATTTCTTAGTCGTCTCCTTAATTCTTACTGAAAATACTCTCTGGCAGGCTTCTATACTCAAGTAATGCACCACGCCTATAGCTATCGCTCACAATATACCTTAATATCCGTGACTTTCACATAATAATCGTAACTATATTATCAGTTATATATACTCTGGTGGAAAATGGAACACCCAGATGAGATATGAGTTTCAATATGGCGCATATGAAATTTTATTTTTTGTTAGTTTTTTGGTATATATATATATCAAGTTTTCATTTTCATATATTATATGATATCTATAAACCAATAAATTCTCGTTTGAATACTGTAGCTTGAATATGGAAGGCACTCAGGTTCAATCCAATAATTCTTTAAAAATAATGATTTTTAATAAAATTAGTTGTTAGTTTTACAAATATAAATTGTTAATTTAATAATTAGTAAACTTTCTCTATCTCTTTACGCGTGTACGTGTTCTTCTGTCCGCCTAGAGCCAAGTAGACATGTAGGAGTTAGCTCAGGATGCTGTTTCATGTAGCTGGCAAAATAATTCTTTGCCTCCAACAAAACCTCAAAGAGAAAATTGTATCGTAATGTACTCATCATTTCTAAGCTATGTCTAATACAGTGATGAGTCTATCAACTCCATACGTCATGTTTTTGTGAGGTTTTGTAATCAACCTTAGCAACTTGCAAACGTTTTCGTTCCCAATACATAAGGGGGTTGAGGTTTGAAGTTTGACTACTCTCCATCGTGCCCGCATCCATATAATGTTCACAGGGTGGGGCGGTTTACTGCCCTCTTAATAACGTTAGAATTGTGATAGTTTGATAACGTGTCTCATCGCCATTAGAATTCAGGCAAACATTATTTTATCTCTATCTGTAAGTGTTAGAACTAGAGGGTGTTGGCAATTAAATCAGAGAACGATAACTTGCTCAAATCATTCCGATGTAGAACAGAAGAATAGAGAAAAGTTATCTATTAACAACTTTAGAATTGAAGGATAAAAATATTGTAAGAAAACATATCTAAAGGCATTATTTATTATTAAAATATATACTAATTAATTTATTATATTATTTCTATCTCAAATTATTATTATTATTATTATATATTATTGTGTATTATCATTATTATTACTCTAATTATATAATTAATTATTATTATTATTTCATATATTTAATCATTCTCACATCAATTATTAATTGTTTCTAAGTAATAAGCTGAATATATTTGAATTAATAAATTTCATATTATTAAAGAAAATTTTTTTCCTTTATTAAAATTAGTAAAGAAAATAATTTATAAAACCAATGGTTTTTTTTTTTAACGCAAATTAGAAAGCAAAGCAAAAGTCCTCCAGACAGCTATATCGACAGTTATTCCTCACAGTTTCTCTTCACCAAATCTTAAGGAAATTACCATTCCATTTAAAATTGTCAATTGTATTCTTAAAAATAATATCTCTGAGAAAAAGTATCAATGTGCCTGGGTCTGATCTAGGATTTGTGCGCACGAGCTTACGCAATTATATAATATATATACTACCGTGCATCATAATTTGGTTGATAATATACTTCTACATTTACTTATATTACTCACTAATTTTACTCATTTCTATTACTTCAATATTATATACTGGTAAACTACTACAATAAAATATATATTTCAATCTATTTTTCTATAAATCTACTTATATTAATTATATATTATAATATTTCCAGGTTTTTGGATAGGTCATCTAGGATATATATAATACTCACATTCCTTATATATATGCGGAAACGTTTTTTTACCCCACACAACATTACTAAACTTTTATGTCTTTCCGTTGGTAAACCGCTACCTAAGGCGCAGTCGTTGAAAAGTTCTCATTCTCCACACATCCCATAAACATCAGTAAAAATATTCCAGCATACATATTAGTAATGTCCAGAAGAAAATTTTGCTGCTGCAGCGTGTACGTATTGAGCTTAACTGAGTGCTAATATTAAAATTAGTTAAAAACAACATTGTATTAAAAATATTATGACCCAGAAATTTTCGTGAATCTCTTCTAGTCAACTCAGCATCAATAACTTGCAACTTCTCTTAAATTATCTAGATAAAAAGGTCATCAATATCTCAGGTATGAAGCAATTTCAAGCAATAATTTTTTATAGATGAAAAATTTAGTCTACATCTAAAAAATAAAAAAAACACACTTATGTTCGCCTGACGCTATTGAAAAGTTGCTTCATCAGGTTCAAAAGCACTGACATAATGTTATTTAAAGGTTATTTTATAAGTCATACAATTTGTAAAGAGGTGTAAAAAATAATACTAAAATGCATGTTGTCTTTGATATAGAAAAACTGAACGCATAAATTATAGTTAGTGTAAAACCAATAAAATATAAAATGAAGTGAGGTTGTGACTGTGTCTTGTTTTGTGATCCGGAGGAAAGAATTAGTGCTGAGGCGTTTCAATTTCTGTGTGATTCATATATATTATTATTATATTCTAATTTTGTATTAGGTTATATATTGTTATAGTAGCTAAACCTTTAGTATATCTCATACGGGGCGAATCATAATCTCCTAATAATTAATTTATCTACGGTGCCAAATTATACTATTTCACTTCTATATTAATAGTATAGGTATGGTCTCTCCGTAATTATCCTATTTTACCAATTACAATCTATATACTTATCGGAACCATAACTAATGATATGGGACAATCCGATTCGCTCATAATATATATTAATAATTATTTATATTCCTACTAGAAGGTATAAGACCTATTTATATAGTATAAATATTAATAATCAAAATTAAGTGAGGCGAGTTTATCGTCGTAAACAATATATTATATAGGTGGTTATGCCATCTGCTAACTTCTCACAACTACAATTAATATAATATATTAGGAATGTGCCGAAAAGTGAAAAAGCGAAATTACCGAAAATAAACGAATTATTTCGAGATACTAATCAGTATTCTGGAACGAATACCGAAAATATTATTCAGGCCGAAATAATCTACTTGCTATTTGACGGTGAATTAGTTTATTCCAAAGTCGGCTCTCAATCAACTCTAGATTTTACGGGAAAATAAAGAAACTTAAACAACTGTGTTAACAAATAAAGGTGTTAAATTTTTCTTGGAATGGAACTCACTTCTAGTAATTGTAAAGCAAGTATATTATACATTAAGGTGTAGATAAAATCTCAGCTGTAAATGGTGGCTTCAGATTCCACTAGTAGACTATATATTCGGATTTGCTGTAAGATTTCCAACTGATCCCGTTGGATTAGATGCAATCTAAATAAAGAAGATCTCTCGGGTATTTTGCCATTTGTCACAATAATTCCCTAGGAATTCGGACAAGTGATTTCGATAATATTATAGTGGAGCGACTCAAGGTCTAGGTCGAGCCTAGGCGTCATACGAACGTTCTACCTATATACCGACACACTTTCCGCATAATCAGTAATAACGTATTTCAAAAGAAAATTTTAACTGCGGCACCACTCTAACTGAAATCTTTCCGGTAGAATCAGGATGGTCACTAAACTTTAAGTGAACGTCTACTATAGTATTATTATGAAGATTGCCAATGTCCATGGATGATGTCACTATACATACCATAGTCTTGAATATACTTGATCGGATGGTCCGCTCATTGGTCCAAGCCGCATGACCTAACCCAGATCTCCCCATAGGTGTCGAAACTGGAAGACAGAATCTCTTGTACATGAGAGTTGCTATTTTGCGAAGTTGTCCTGAAGCTGCTGAGCTTCGAGGTATTGCATTAAAAAAGTTGCTTCTGGACCATAAGGTACAAAAAGTAACATTTTTATACGTAAAGAGAAGCAGAGCTTATGCCGGAAGCGATCTTTACCAAGTCAAGAGGTAACTCTTATGTGGTATCTGCAAGTGAAGTTGGCAGGCCTAATACTTCGCTTGGGACTCGAACCCAGCTACGATGCAGGTGAGTGGCGAACACTGCTTTCTATAGAAGGGTAAAAAACCTATTATCCATCAAAGAGCACGTCATAAAAGGTGTGTGTTGTTTACATACAATCGGCAAACAGGTATGCAGCTTCGGATTCCAGTAGGATTAAACTTACGCCGTAATCGACCTGAAAAATCAGTAACGTAAAAAATGGAAGTATGCAAAAATCAAGGACGCAGTGTTGGAGAGGCTAAATATCTGGTACATGGATGGTCAAGATAGTAGCGTCTGATCCTTCAAACATCGGTAAAACATAAATTTTGAGCTCTCAGGGAATCAAGTGTCCCACAGCAGTGTTTCGTCTCCAATGATAGAGACACGATAGGTGCTATATTCTGATAGTAGTTGGGAAGCATCGCGGGCGGGCATACAGGATCACTTGGGAACCAAAAGAGAAGGCCACCGAGGGAAACCTATGTACGCCAAGATTGATTGGCTAAAGAGACAGGTGTCGTACGTGTGAGACACGCAAGACTTTGTACACATGTAGATGGAGAAGACATGAGATCTTACTCTGAACAAGGGGCGGTATCATAATAACACATAAAATCTTGGTTTGATGAAACGAATTTGGATGAAGGTGCCCTTGGGGATACCAGAGCTAACGATTCTGCTAGAGATCGCAATGCTTTCCGACTATAATATGCTCAACGGCTGTCTTGCGTGACGAAGAAGAAAAAAGCTGGGATAACTATTTGATGGCCCGCAAAAATACGCCGAATGAAAACGCTCTATGAAACGAGATGATGCTACAAACATGAAACTGTGCTATGAGGAAACCAGAGCGTGGATCTTCTCTTTTTTCTCACAGTATGATTAAGCGACAGATTTCTGGCGCAGCAAGAACAATGGAAAGCCGAGAACACTACATTGTTAACAGAGGAACCTGCTGTAGAACAATGATTTTCATTCATCACTAGGATGTAAGCACTGAAGATACTAAGAAAAGAGACACTAACTGTTACATTCCCTCACCACCCTAAGATAAATTTTCCGGATAACTTCTAGAGCGATGTTAAGTAGATGATAGCAAGGGTGAACGCTTCTAGATGGTTATCTGTAAAAGACTTCAATGCTAGAGGCCTTAGGAGACTACGCGTACACCACAGACGACAATAACAGGGTGGGTATACAGTCAAAAATATGGTGGATTTGGCCTTTAGGCAATTGTAATACATGTCCGAGGTTAGAGTTTTGAGATCGGTCAGCGTAGACGCACATTGAGACCCATGAAAATGGCGCATGGTGCAAGCAGAATGATGTACTACGAAAGAGAACGTTTACTACCACTCACCGGAGCAATACTAGTAGGGTATGCTGATTATTATCCAACTCTAGCGAAATACCTCTCGATCATGTGTGTCTAACTTCATATTATTGTTTGCTCCTTTTATGCCTCCCATTAATATTCACAGTGCCTTGTGCGTAGTTGCTCCTCATGAGCTGCTTACTAATGATTTGTAACGCGTATTATCACGCATCAAAAAGCGAAATAACTCGATGAATATTGGCCGACACTTGTCGAGTTTCTCTCCCTTCACAATAAATCCATATATATACAGCTATATAATACTTCTGTTATTTAATATTGTCGGGCTCTAACTTAAATTATATGTATAATATAATATTATATAATATATATATTATATATTAATACGTATATATATATACTATATATATATATTATAATATATATATATATAATATAACTGTGATATTTCAATTAGTTGCAGGTTGGATAGCTTAAGAATATAATCTAGTACCTAGCTACTCTTGAAAAAAGAGGTAAAATCATAAAAATTTTACAAATCTGTGTTAAACACAAAATACTCACGAAATGCCGATGTGATATGGACGCAAAAACCGGATTACATTTTCTTGGAATCAGCAACAATCAATACATCCATTGCATCCAGAACCCGATCCGAATTTTCAATGTTTACTCAGTGTTAATATCAAAGTAATGACGCAAAAAGTAAATAATACTTTCTTACCAATATAGCAACTCATATCGAAACAAATAATTAAATGACAAATTCAATGAAAAAGTTTCGTAGTTAAAGATATTTAACTAAGTATCTATCCCATTTTGGAAAATAAGCTTAATGGATTAATGAAATGACAGAGCATCTCAAAGTAGATTACCTCCTCATTTTCAGGGCGATCAATAAGCTATTGTCATCCTCTGTGGTGCTTCAATAATAGTGATCTTCTCACTCTGTGTTCTAAATAGTTCTAACTTTCCGAGACTAGCATTGGTAACGGTTGGATGACTGGGATATGGTTATATAGGTTATGTAAAAGTTTCTTTCAATATAGTGCATAAAAAATTTAATTCAAAGATAACGATAAGTATTTTTTTCCCACCCAAGTTGAAAGGGTTAATTTAATCTACTATTGATTCTTTCTACATCTGCTGGTTCAAATTCACGTATAAGGCAAACTTTAGTTATTTATATTTTGGTATTAATTTTCTTTTCATAGGACTACTTTATCCTGTTACTAGTAAGCCTTATATCATGACATTTTATGTACATAAATATTATATATTAAATACGTCAGTAAGAATTTCGTTTGTTCTTTTTCACTTCTCATTTTATCTTTATCTGTAATGACGATTTTGATGTCCATTAACAATTTATTCTTTAAAAACATTTACCTTTTAAAGAGTGAATAAATGGAAAATCTTTCCTAAGATCCTTTAGATAAATGGTTGGGAAATATGTAATTAACTTCAGTATAGAGAAAAATGCTATGATAAAGTCAATATACTCTTTTCACAATTTACTAATAACTATTTTGAAGGTGATGATAAAAGATATTGTTACTGTAATTCTCTTTTGCGTCATAAACTAATTATGTGGCATATTTAGCAAATGCCAGAAAGTGCGGAATGAAAGATGAAGATGAAAAATTATTTAATTTTCTTTGGAGAAGAAAGTCATTAGTTTTTCATAGAATAGTTTTTTGCAAGATTCCAATGTGAAATTTGAAGACCTAGGTAATTACGGTAGGCAAAGCTTATGTGCAACGAAGTGTAGATGCGGCTGGACCTTTTGGAAGGGGATTATACAATATGTAACGATATCTGAGTTATATTTATATATATATATTATTATTTATAATCATCTTTTTTAATGTACTTGTTATTTTTTAGATTGATCTGTAAACGAAGCTAGAGAACAGCTTCTTTTATTTATGCCACTGAAAATTATACAGTCCCACCATTTATTATTTTACTGATTGCTTCAGTAGCCTATGGATGGATTAAATGAAGATAAATGGCAAGTAAAAATTGGTATATTAATCCTTATTACAGCACAAATATTCAAAATAAATCAGTTCAAGGCATGTAGAAATGGTATATTAATTTAATTTTAATTGGATCTTTTGACATTCTTAAGCTGCATCTGTAATGATTCTTATAAAACTCTTATGTCACAGCTTGACCGTTGCTGAAATTGGTGTAAAATATGAGAGGATTATGCTTACTTGCAAGTAAATAAAATTATCGTTAACACTAACTTCTCGACAACATATTATGAATTCGTGAATTGCATAATATGTTTTGTCACACTATGTGAATAAAAATGAAATTGATTTAGCAAGCCAACTCAATCCTAATTAATTACAGCTAACTCATGTTTGTCCATTATCCGTTCACTAAAATGAATTCTATTTTTTAGAATTTGAAAAAAATGTATCCCAATAGGCCTTAATAGATAATCGGACAAATGAGCATAAGATTATTCGCCTATTGGCTTAAAATTTTGGCTATATTTTAAATCTTCTTGAAACTTCAGTTTTCTTAGAGTTGTAATATTTTTAAATTTAAGAATATATCGAGAATCTGGGAGTAATTTTTATTGTTATATAAACGCTCAATTATTCGGCCCGAATAGTTACGCAACTACCAAGCCGAATACCGAATATTCGGCATTTTGGCCGAATAGAAGCCGAATCACTAGAATACTTTTTTAAGTTGTGTCCCTATAATATTTATATATAATAGAACATACATATTGAAATATTTTTACCTAATATATTGTAATGTGAATATATATATATATTTATATTCATATTACATATATTAATAATATATATATATATTAGCATTATATATATATTATTATACTATGGGACATCTAAATGTTCGAATTATCCGCCTCCACCTCCTCAGATATATTATATTATAAATCATCAAGTTGGTATGTATTAAGGAATATTTTCATATAAATTGAAGGTGAAAATGCCTAAATTTCTTTTTTTTAAATATTGATTATTTAAAGGTTGCAAATAACCTCCCAAAGAATATTTAAAAGAAAAAAAAGTTCAATACAGTCTTGAACTATAATTTAAAACTCATAGGCTATACCTTTGTGCTTTGTATAGTTAAAATTTATTTAAACTAACTCAAACTCTCTAAGATAGGACCTTTATTAAACTGAACTATATTTTGCCAGCTTGTTTGAGGTCCTCGTTATTTATCTTACTCTTGCATTGTTAAAAATAAAAATGTACGAATAGTAAATAAAAATGCATATTTACCCAAGAGAGTTTTCAAGCACTTTAAATTCGATTTTTAAAGTTGTAAACGAATAAAAAAATATATCGCAAAGAAGATACGCTCCTGGAGGCGGATAATGCGACATAGAGACATATATATATTATATAATATATTATATTATAATATAGTATTGATAATATATATATATAATATTATATAATACTATTATATATTAATATTTAATAAATATATATATTATATAATATATTATTATATAATACCTGTATATATATTTAATAGTAATCTAAGTATATATTTATATATATTATAATATATATATATGAGAGATGAGAGAGAGAGAGAGATAATATTATAAATGACTTTAAATAAAGCAAAGGATCATGACTCAAACCCAAACATAACATACATATATCGTTTTCGTTCGCCGTATCCCGTAATGAAAAAATAAAATCATCCCGGGGTGGTTTATTATTTTAAATTTATTGCGAACTCATTGGAGTATAGTATGACAAATTTATTCTCTGAATTTGTTTTCGTATGTATAAATTTGAATTTATCCTGTTTGTAACAAGCACGCAAAAGCGATGTTGGGTTCCTTTTTTGATATTATGAAACAGCAATTGTTAGGTTATATAACCTTAGAAGTACGTATCCAACGCGGTTATCAATATTTTTCACACTTAACAATTATTTACTGCTGAACAATCTATAATTAGGGGCTTTAGCTGATTTGATACACAGTTTTCTGCAACAATCAATAGTTGGTTTGACGATTTTGGAAACTAACTAAAAAGTTTGATGAACGTTTTTTTTTCATTTAAATATAAATCATTGGAAGTACTAAAAAAACTGATCACAAATTTATTTCTTATATATTTATCCTACTAAAAAAAATTAAAAGAATAAAAATATAATTAAATAGTTGCACACTAAACTAGCAAGTTTGTATAAAATGGGTGGTTTGACGTCCAAACCTGCAACCGGGTATAGGCCATAACGGCATGCCGCTTCACATGTATATATATTATAATATATTAAATTATAATAATATATATATATTAATATATTAATATATATATATATATACTCATATATATATATATATAGTATATATATGTTATATATATATACTATATATAGGATATATATACGTTATAATATATATATATATATATATATATACTTAAAGTTATATAATTATATACGTATTGGTAATTGTATTCGAGATTAAGGGTAAGTTAAAAAACAAATCGATATTTTTTAAAAAAGAACGACTGTTTTTGAATATGGGTATTGATGCCATTCTTTTTGGTAGTAAAAAATTGTCTACAATTTATTCCCGTAGGCGAGTGTTGTTGGTTGGTTTTTCATATATTTATTTCGATCTTTTTTACGTTCGAAAAATCAGTACAGGTTATGCTAGTGTTTTTAGTGAGTGATACAACTCGATTTAATTATTACCTATAAGATTTATGAGGCTTCATTGACCGAAAAGTGAAATAAGAAAAAAATTGTTTGTTAGTGCTAATATATTTTATTATTTGAAGAGATTATACCATGCATCAATGTCTTCTTTTCTCTCCTCCTTCAAATTTTAGATATTAATAAATACTAAAACAATTTTATCAATTATCGAAAAATATCGATATATTTCGTCTTAACATACGCCTTAATTGCGTAAACTATTGATCATTATACCGGTATAAGTTATATATATATAATATCATTATTATATAGATATTTATGATCTTTTATACTTATATAATTATAATATTTATTAATATTATTAAGATATTACGTATTCTTTTAATATTAATATTCTATGCTCAAATATGGAATTAATAGTTTTATAATATATATTATATATATATATATTAATATATTATAATATAATGGGGCACTGAGCAACTATTATTAGGCGACATTCACATTAATAATTTATTTATTCTTATAAAGTCATAGCAAATTATCAACACTTCATGTCACAACTAACAACATTAACTACACATCAGCGCGCGCAATACATTAGATTAGATATTAGTTGATAAAAGTTATCTTATTTAAATTTAGAATAGAAAGATTGGATTATTTATAACCTGCCTTGAAGGAAATTTAAAAATTAAAAAAAATATATTACTTGTAGAAGCAGATATATCAATCTATGGTTTTATAATTCTGGAATATGTAGATTTAGTAATATATGTGTAGAAACTGAAATGACTTGTTTGACGGATTGAATATTGAGTTTTAATAACAAGCAATTGCAGCCCACCCAACAGTGACATACTAACATAAC
>JABUQX010027552.1:0-12500 GCA_015478945.1 Trachelipus rathkii | reverse complement strand
ATATAAAGGATATATAATATATATAGTATATATATAGTCCATATATATCAGGGGGCGTGACGTATACATAAGGTAGGTAGCTCCACCCAATAGTTTTTGAGCCTTTTGCGATAAAATTAAATTAAATAAATTAAATTAAGCCGCTACCGTGGCTCAAATCGATAGTAACAGCGACACGATTCGCTAGCAAAGCGTGCGGGTTCGATCCCTAGAGTCCGGATCCCTAAGTACAATTTGCCTAGAGAAGTTCCCCTCCTAGAATAGGGCTACGCCCGTGAGGTGTGAGCTTTTTTTGAAAAAAAAATGGTAAAGTTTTATTTGAAAGTGAAAAAAAGAAACTGGATTTTGGAAAATAATTTAAAGAAAAACAACTACATTGGCAAAGCAATTACAATAATAAATCAAAGTAATAATGCCTTCCTACTCTGTTCTTAGAAGTAAAATTCTATGCTATGGGCGTATACAGATTTATAATATTTTCATATTAATAATATACTTGATGGCCAGGCAAGACATTATTACCTTGCTGTACGAACGAAAAAAAATACGAGAATCCACGGGAACGAAACTTTTCGTTCAGGAGAAAACGTACGAAGAAATTTGAAAAAAAGAATTTTGAATCTCTTCTCTCCCTCTCTCTCTCTCTCTATAGTAGTATAACATATATATATATATATACTATATATATATATATATATGTATATTATAAGTATTATATAATGATAATATTATTAGTATATATAATATTAATATATAGTATATATAATATATATATAGTATATATACTATAATATATTATATTATATACATATATATATTATATAATATATATATATATAATATATATAAATATTTATAGGATATATATAATATATCATATATTATATATATATATATAGTATA
Organism: Trachelipus rathkii; assembly: GCA_015478945.1. Taxonomy (NCBI): domain Eukaryota; kingdom Metazoa; phylum Arthropoda; class Malacostraca; order Isopoda; family Trachelipodidae; genus Trachelipus; species Trachelipus rathkii. Next base: position 11,597 of record JABUQX010027552.1, on the reverse strand, counting down.
TATATATATTAGTCCATCCATCTATATGATATATGCTATATATAGTATATATAATATATAGTATTATTATTATATAGTATAGTATATATTATATAGTATAGTATATATTATATACTATATATTGGTATATATAATATAAGATATATATATATATATTATAGTATATATATATATTAAATAGTATTTATATATATAATATAGTGATATATATATATATATATATAGTATATATATATATAATATATATATATATACTTATATATATATTTATATAATATATAGTATATATATATATTTATAATATCATATATATATACTATATATATATATATATACTATAGAGATAAATACTTTTATATCATATAGAATGTTATATATTCATATACTATAGTAGTACATTTATTTATATATATATATATATATAATATAACATATATATATTACTATAATATTACTATATATTAATATATATATTATTATTATATAACTATAGTATATATAGTTATATATATATATATACGTATAGTATATTACTTATTACTAGTATATAAAACTATACCTATCACTATATATACTACATACTATATACTATATAGTATGATGTGTTATATATATATATATATATTATATTATAATATCATATATATATATATATATATATATATCTATATTAAGATATATATAATATATATATCAGGGGGGCTCTACTATTTTTTGGGAAGCTTAATTTTATCTTCATAATTTTGCATTTTCAATTTGTACTTTCATCAAGAGTCATTCACTTTACTCTTTCGATGACTCAAACCTTTCATATCCCAGGCAAAAGACACTACAAAATAACCTAAGATAGCAAATAACAACTAACCAATAATAACTTAAAATAATAATAAATGAATAAATAAATTAATAATCTCTTTATAAGAATAAAATAAGTAAAATAATAAATCTTAAGACTTAATGGAAGTAATAAACAAACTATTTTATAATTTTGTTATAACATATTTTATGGGAGTGAAATCTAAAGGGAATTAAACTAAACAAATTTTTTTTTTCTTAAAAAGTTACAATAGTTAATGTACATATTTTATATTATTTACAATAATTAAAAAAAAAACAAATCAATTATTCTTGGAAACTATGAAATAAAATCAAAACACAATCACTTTGAAAGCATGAGAGGAACATCAAAAGCAAATAAAATCATTTTAAAAATTATAGTATGACATTATAAATTAAATAACTAAATAGATGATTAATATAAATTATTTAATGATAAGAAATTGCATAATGTCAATAAAGTTACTCAAACTAAATCAAATATCATTCTTAAGTTAAAATTTAAAATTTAACGTCAAATTTCCACAACACGCAAACAGGTCATATTAAGTAGTTAATAATGTAATATCAACTTTATAAGGAGCTACACATTCAACTAGACATACAAATTCACATATTCATCCGCTGATATCAAATTTAAGAGCTGTGAATCCGCTGTCGTTATTGAGACTTGGTTTTAAGTGATGGATAAATAATGATTTTTCAGAAATATTTCTGAATCATTATTTATCCATCACTTAATTTATAAAATAGTTTGTTTATTACTTCCATTAGGTCTTAAGATTTATCTATTTATTTATTCTTATCCAAGATTATTATTTATTGTTATTATTATTATGATTACTGTTATTTCTAATGCTTATTGGATACTGTAATTATTATTATTGTAGACGCAATTGTGGGGACGATATTTTGAATGCATAAAGATCAGCAAAGTTTTGTATGGCGATCTGTTCAGATGTATTAGTGCTTCCCTGCTCTTCATGGTGTAGAGTAATATAGTATAAATATATATTTATTATATATATATATACTAATACTATAATATATAGCTATATATAATATTATACAATATAGTATACTATACTATACTATATCATTATAGTCTATATATATATTACTCCTCCTACCCCAAGATTAAATCTTCAAAGGGATACGCCAGCTGAGAGTTATTATATATATTATATATATATACTATATATATCTACTTTATATATAAATATACGGTATATAGTATATATATATATATTCTATATATATAAATACTATATTATAGTCCGTAATATAGCATCTGTACCTATGAGCATATATATATTATATAGCTATATATATATATATATATTAATATATAGCATATATAGTACTATATATATATATACTTCTCTAATATTAGCGTTACTCTATAGCGCTCTAAATATATAGAACGTATACTAATATATAGTAATCAATACTAGAGTATATAATCGTATTCATGAGATCGCTGTCTACAACTGACCTAACCTACTTTATATATAACTATATAGCTTATATTATATAATATATATGTATATCCATATATACTTAATATTAATATTACTTAGTAATGATTTACTATATTTTATATTTTATTTATTTTAATCCTACAGTATATATATATCAGATTACCACCACTTTACAAGCCTATATTACATATATATATATATAATATATAATATATCAGGGCTGCGGAGTCCTCTATATTAATTACGTAATAATATATAATAATATATAGTCACTAGTTACTTACGATCTGCATGTGTGGTGATGCTCTCCCCTCTGCCTTAGACTACCTCCTGCTTATTCAACATCATGTGGGTGTATGTTGTGCAAGGCGTGTGGTGGGTTGGAATTCAGTAGGTGGGATATACCTACGTATAGAAATATATATACTATATATATAACTACTCATATAGTAACCTATATGATATATATGTATGTGGTATAGTATAAATATATATATGTATATAGTAATATCTAATCGAACTTTAATAAATATTCAGTAAATAATAAATAAATATTTATATATATATTGATGTTGTATATATATATTATAAATACTATTATCTATATATATATACTTAATCATATAATATACGTATATATATAGTCATATATATTTATATACATGACATACTTCTATATTCGTAATATGAAAATTTATTGTATAAAATAAAATAAAATAATATATGCAATACTTAATGAAAAAGATGAATATAAAAACAAAATATATTGACAAGTTAAAAAAATGCCAAAAGTACTGCAAGTACTTTGCAAAAATCTAATTTAGCTTACCAAGACGGTGAAGTACAAGATAACAGTCAGTACAGAGTTACCTTGCAAAACATTACGCAAATGCAAAATCTAATGCTCAAAAAAATAGCAATATCCAGAAAAAATACTTTAATACTTATCACATTTTAAACTCCGTGCACGTTCGACTCTGGAAATTACTGTAGCTAATATATAGAATATAGCAATATACTATATAGATATATATACTAGTACTATACATAGTATATAACGATATACTATATAATATATATATATAATAATAATTTATATATATAAGTGTATAATAATATATATCTAGATACTTATAAATGATATAGTATACTATATATTCCAGTCAGCTCTAATTGATATATATAATTTTTAATTTTTTAGACTTGATGTATACGTTTTTTATAAATATATATATATAGTATATATATATATAAGATATAAATATAATATCATACTATATTAGTTTAAGAGACATTTTTACATGGATGGTTTGTATGTATACCTAATGTACGTATTTTTATCTCATATGTACATACGTATATATTATATTATTCCGTAAATATCCGGTAAGACTGAGTGATATTCATGAAAATCTTTATAGTATCCGGGGTACATGTAGGTGCTTCTGAACGTCAAGAAAATGTTAACGTGCTCTTTTTAAGGAAAATTCTTTGATAATTTGCAAGCTTCTGGAATTTGGCCAGAAGCTTGCCCTAATACTGAAACACATTTTTTTAAAAAGCTTAGCCGATGAGCTAGTTTACGGCTTAAATTTTTTTTTTGCGAAAATTGGAACAAAGAAAGTTGTTTGTCAGAGAAAAATATACCAACTAATTTCTTATATATACGTGCGCGAATACCTAATATTAGTTAATATATATAACTTATTATATATATCATATAATAATATATATAACAGGTATATATTAATATGAAATATGTATATATATATATAATATTAATTAGTAATATCATAGTATATGATAGATATTAATACATAGGACTATATATAACTATGCCTATATGTTACTTATATACTAGCCTAATATATACTCATATTATATAAGTATATAGTATATTAGTACCATAGTATATAGTATATTATATACTACTTAAAATAATAAGTATAAATACTACTAATACATCCTGTATGATTTTATTTCATATATAGTACTAATAATTATATATAATATACCTATTATATATATACTATATATATATATCATACTAGTATATCATATTATGATATACGTATACTATATATTTACTATAGCTCATATAGCTTATATATATATAATACTTATAACTCTAATATAAATTGTTAATATATACGTAGTATAATATATAGATATACTATATATATATATATATATATAATCTCAATATTTCATTTATAGTAAAAAGATTTTTTTTAAAAAGTTAAATATTGAGATATTCTTTTCCTACTTATCCGATCAACATGAAATTTTCCGAGCCAATATTAACTGAGAAGTTGCATCTTTTTTTTATTTAGATTACTTTTATTTTGTATACCCCAAAAAAATTTTTTTTTAATTTCCCAAAAAATTAAAAATTAAAAATTTGTTCCATGGATAGAGAAAAAGATAAAGCATATAACACAAAAAAAAATGGGGGCTAAAAAAATTCACAGTTAGGATTTTCAGACAGTCATGGTGAGGCTGACGTTTGGCAATGTTTCGTTAGTCATGTTTGTAATATGTTTTGATAATTATATACCCGTAAACTCGTAAGTGAGCAGTGAAATCTTGTAATTCACAGGACAATATTCAAAGGAAAGAGCGTTTCTAGACTAAAAATCCTTCTGAATTCACAAACAGCTTAGTTGCTCGTAATTTTTACGTTGCATGCCATACATACTATAGTATAAGATAAGTATATAAGTATATAATATCATAATAATACAGTATACTACCATTTATTTAACATTATAATATATACTACATAATATATTGATCTATGACTATATATCATTACCTAATACCTATGCATACACGCTCATATATATATACTATCCTAAGTATCATACTCAGTCACCCAACCTTCCTCTCCCACAAAACACTACCGTGCGGGTTCAAGGTTTGCCGCTCGGTACTGAACAGGAAACAAAAAGTAGTAGAAAAATCATGACAAGTCTAAAGAAAGGCCCAGCCTCTCACACGCCCCTTTTAACCTTTTTCGGTGAAGACACTCGTCACAGTCAGCTAAATTCCATCCTAGAACGCCTTCAAGGGACGGACGACGGACACTCCCACATCTAGGCTATCTATCATCTCAATTTAGAGCTCGATACTATTCGCCCAGGTGGGCCACCAACCATACCCCCCTCACCAAAACGTCGCATATGCAACCTGTGTTAATTTCACCTTTTCTTCTCGACACCTCCTGGCCAATCATGACTTTCCTTTTGTCCAGGCATTTCCTTTACGACTGAATCCAGTTTTCTCTCGGTTCTCACCAGTCCGGGTCGAATTCCAGCACACTCACCACTATTCAACTGCGCTTAGCCACCGACTATCATCCATCTTTTCCACAAGACCAAACCATTTCAACGTTCATTTATTCTATTCTCTCATTTACCCACTTTCTTTTCACACCACACGACTCTCTTCTAAAAACATTCATTCACTCATTTTATAAATTTTCTCTCACTACTTTAGCACGCCTCTAGGAATAGTCAGCACTAGCCTAGTCGATACGTCCGTCAATCTTGCTTCTTACACCTACAATCTGAGAACACCATTGTGCTTAAAATCCGCTATGACCACTTACTCCAGAATCTATGTCTCACTACCCTATAAGCATCTAACACATCGGGTAACCAAACATACCCTCATTCGAAGGACCCTATCGTAGCTTCAAAGGGACTTAGTCCCTTGCATTAACCAACTTTTCTACTACACATGTTTCTGCTGCCACACCAACGTTTACTTACTACACTCTGCAATCATCCGTTCCCTTTCTCCATCTCCAACAAGTATATTCTAAATATTGTAAACTCAAGACACGCTTGTTCCACAGCAGCTCACCATCTAAAGCATACTTCAACGAGACTGTCTCACTCTCAAGTCCTTAACTTTACTTTTATCAACGTTTACTTTCAAACCCCTCTTTTTACACACCCTGCCAAATTTCTCTCCCAATCCTTTCAAACTCTCTTCAGCGTTTGCCTTACTCACCACAAATCCAAAAATCATCGCAATTCAGCTAATACTGTTAGGGCAACCCTCCACTCTCTCTCCATTCTCCATCGTTCTTAACACCATCTCCTGCCCACCCCCACCTCCTAATTCTTTCAAATACAGATGAAATGTTTACCAAGGAGACATAACCACAAGTTCGATTCTTCACTTCACTATTAAATTAAACCAATCGCTTTTTGCCGAATTTATTCTTACACTCTCTTCACTATCCGGTGATACATACTTTTGATTCCATTCAGAAGCCTACCAGCAAACACCATGTATCAGCTAACACACTGCCATAGTGCTTCTCTACTAATTCTATCATTAGCCTGTATTAAATCCATAAAACCTAAATATAATTTATAATTTATTATTCTCTCATTTTCTCAATCATTTGATTCAACTGAAAAGATTGATTCAACACATCCCTCTTCCACTTTTCAAACGCGCACCCTTGTATCTCAACAATAATTCCTCTCAGTTACTTGGACGCATCTCTTCTACCAAAGATCCAGCATATACATTCATTACCACACTCATAAACTAATTCTCGTCCTTACATTCCTTACCAGTATACCCCTTATCCCCTTTACCACCTTATTATAAAGGTAGTTCTATTACTGCTCTTCTCCAATCCTTTGGAACCATACCCTCCAAAAACTCCTTGTTAAATAATTTCCAATAAAATCAAGCACCATCTAGCTTCCGTTATGTGATCAGTTTCACAGTAATTCATTCTTATACCTGCAGATTGTACAATTCATTCAACTTTCTCTCTATTATCTACCCCCATCACCACCTCTCCTTACTATTACCTCATCACCCACAAATACCTAATCTCTCCTTCCTTGCACCATCAAACTCACCAACATTCTCTATGACCTCTACATTACTGCCAATTCAGTTTCACAGTGTTTACCAAAGCACTCATCCCTATTCCGTTATTCTAAGCAGATTCCCCTACGTATTCTTAGACTTAACCTTTCGAGCTTCATTATAGTAAAAAACACTCAACTACTCATACATACACCTCTTTCTATATCTACACTATATAATAATTAAAGCCCTCAAAAAAGCAAAAAACACCCTCATACAATCTCCACATACTTAGTATACTAATATATATATATGTATATAAATTATATATTATATACTCAGTATGTATATACTAGTATATTGTTTCATAAACTACGTTACGTATACTAATACTAATAGCATATACTCATGCATATATGTATATTAATATATATATATACTATAATATATTAATTATTATATTACTACTAATATACTAATTAATAGCAGTTATACTCCGGGCAGTTATATATCATATCTGACCGCTACCTATAGGTTACAGTAGTATAATATATTATATATATATACTATAGGATACTATAGTAGTATAGAGTCAATTCTAATGTATACCGTACTATATATTATACTATATATATATTCGCGGATATGAATATATATATATAAATAGCTACTACGATATATATTACTACTGATTATAATTTTTATATACTATCATACTATGTACTATATATACTATATATATAATATTATATACTATATATACATATATTTATATATTATATATTACTATATATTATATATAGCTATATATCATAATACTAATATTATATATATTACTATAGTTACTAACAATAATTAATATACTATATAATAGTATATATACTATATAATTTATATATATATATATTATATATATATATATATACGTATATATATTAAGTTATATATATATATATAATATATAATATATATACTTATTGTATATATATAATATAATCATATATTATATATATTATATATGTATATATAGTATTATTATATATATATATAGTATATATATTTATATATTAGTATATAGTATAAATATACTATACTATATATATATATATATATAATATATTATATATATATATATTATATATATATATATATATATATATAACATAATATATATTTAATATAATAATATAGATATATGATATATATATATATATATTAATAGTAGAATAGTATATACTATATATATATATATATAATATTATATTATATATTTATGATTATATTATATATATAGATATATATATAATTATATTATATATATATATATATATATATTACTATAGTATATATATATTATATGACTTATATATAATATACTATTATATATAGTATTCATCAGTGGCGGCTCAAGCTGGTCAAACATCTTGAGTAGGTTAAAACAATAATATAGATATACTACTGTAATATTTGTAGAAATATATATATTTAGTATATATATATATATATATATATATATTAATATTATATATGTATTATTATTAATAGTATATTACTATATTATATTGAGTATATAGATACGTTGCGATATTATTATAACTAATTATATTATATAATAATATAAAACTATAATATATTCATTAATAATTTTTATTTTTTATATATATATATATATATATATAATATATATATTATTTATTTATTTATTTATTATTTATTTATTACTTACATATATATTATATATATATATATATATATATATTATATATATACTATATATATTATAATATATATATACTACAGTATATATAATATATAGTATAGTATATATGTATACACATAGTATATAGCAGCGTACATTCTATTAGACCCCTCTCTTAATTAATTGTAATCATTTGGAATTATTCAATAAGGTCTCTACAACACTCGAAAAAAGAATTTAAATATATCATTTATGAAAATTAAAATTAAAATACGATTCCAATATCCCATATTTATAAACTACAGCTCAATTTTATTACAAACACACCCAAAATCAGTAATAAATATAACTATAATAAAATAATATGAAAATCGTATTATTAATAAACTAAAAAACTCCCCGCTCATAAAAATCACCTTCACTGATGTATTAATATATAGAAAAACGGAGCTACTGTGCGTCTCGCAGAGCGAGGCTATGCTTACATTTGCTGAGGAAAGATGGTTGGGACTCAAACGCGCCGTTTTCTTAGATCAGGTTATGATGCTCATCTCTATTTTTAAGTGACATATTACGAATAAAGTATAGATTACGGCGTAATAAGACAGGATGATCGAAGTTAGCCATCCAATAAAAATAAATAGTATATTAGTTAATTCATAATGAATTATGTTATTAAATAATATTTATTTTATTTCTTGCTAAAGCAATTTAAATGGGGATTGATTTTTATAAAAATCACAATGACTGCCTACCGACCTCGTCAAGGCACATCCCACAGTTGCCTGAGACCTCAGAGAAACAGGAAAACCCTTATTTTTTCTATGCAACTGTGCCGAGAAGTAAAGCAATTGCCACCGAGTCGCTACTAGTTAAAACTAAGAGAATGGACAGATCAGAATTATTGGATACGGCATCTTAAAGCTAGCCCTCGAATCTAATACTCATTCTTTATATATATTAGTTACTATATATATATTAATAGATATATATATATATATATATATATAATATATAGTATATATATATTATATAATCAGTATATACACAGATCCCTGATTTTGATAGTACATAGATACCTATATATATAGTATATCATAGTATAGTATATATATATATCATATACTATATATATAATATCATAATTATACTATATATATAGTATATATATATTATAATAGTATACTATTACTATATATTCAATATATTTCTAATAATATATTATAGTCTGCTATATATATATCATATATATTACTATATATAGCGTAATACTATATATATATATATATACTTATATATGAGTATATATATATATATATACTATATATATCATATATCATTATTTATATGCTGACTTATTTAATTATTTATTTTGGGCCTCACTAAGGCAAGTAGGCGGTGCCTACTCTGCCTACCCATGTCTGCTGGAAAATGCCACGCCCCGCCACTGATATATATACACATTACTATAGTGATATATATATATCATCAGTACTATTTATATGTATAATATATACTATATATACTACTATATAAATTCTATTAACAGCACTATATATGCTATATATATATATAGTATATAATATATATATAATCATATACTATATATATATATATATATACTATAATTATAATATAATATCTATAATTATATATATATATACTAATCATATATATATAATATATATATACTAAATATATATATATATATATTATATAATATATATATATTAATAGCTATAATATATATATACTATATATAATACTATAATATATATTAAATAGTTATAATATAATATATATTATATATAATAATATATATAATAGTAGTTACATACTATATATACTATACATACTATATATATCATCGATATATATATTATATATACTATATTATATAATATACTATACTATAATATATATGTAATTAATTATATACCATCTAGTTATATATATATAATATATATAATACTTATAGTGTATCATATCACTATATATGTCGATCCAGAGGCGAACTCCTGCACTCGCTGTACTCCTGCCTCCAGCACGAGTCTTACATTATAGATAACGCACTCTACATTTTCGGCAAATTTCACAATGTTTCGATAATATGTTGCATCATTTTTTTTTGCGGAAAGTGGTCATAACATAAAATGACAATTCTTACATAATAAATATAAAAGATTATGCAAACTTGAAACGAAGAAAAAGGGAAGAATAGCCCCTATCAAATAATGCTCTTAACACATTAAAAATAGAACTATCCGTGCCCAAAGAACAACGGCAGGTATTCCGGGTTATCTGTGAACTTTATTGTATTAAAAAAAATCTTTTTTCATTAAAACATTTATAAAAATTTAAATTTATATGTTTAAATACTATACATAATAAAAAATCCCTTTATAACAAAAAAATATTTTAATAAAACGATAAATAATTCAAAAATACTTAAAACAATAAAGAAAAATAGTAATTTGAAATATTATAAAAAAGTTAACGTGAAGTCCACAATAGAAAACCACGACTTGACAATAGAATAAATGTTTTAATTAATAAGGAACTCAAGTATTATTATCTATATATATATCATTAAGTATCATATATATATATATTTAATATAGATATATATATATATACTATATATAATATATATATATATATATATATATCATATATATAATATAAATATAATATATTTATATATATATATATATATAATATATATATATATATCTCTTCTC
>JABUQX010027551.1:100000-112807 GCA_015478945.1 Trachelipus rathkii | reverse complement strand
TTAATTAGGTCCTAAAATGTTTTAAAATAATGGAGCTTTTTTTTTTTGAAAAAATAATTAAAGAAGCCTTTATTTTACTCTTTTACCTTTTGCACACGGCGGTTTGAGGAATTAATTATATTTGTTTTTTATTAAAGCATTTTCCAAAGCAAGGAAGAGAGCATTCTGGATGTGGGCGTTTTAAAAACACTGATCGATATCAAAACACAAAAAATGTTAAAAATAATGCTTTCTTGCTCAATCGGAAGATGTTGTTTGATTATAGTTCTTATACATTGGTTACGTACGTGGTTTGGAATTTATTTTACATTTGTTTTATAAGCATTTTTCATGTAAAATTTTCAATTCTGCACATCGATCTGCCATTTGAAATTCAGTCGTTAAAAGTAAGAATGTGAAAGAAGTCGGAGAAATTTGAATAATACATACAGATTGTACTATTTAACTTCTGTACCTACGGTGTTTGGGAATTTATTTAGGATTTTATTATTTAGTACCGTACTACATAGAGAGCCACCATATCTGATGTTGACGTTTTAAATTATGGACTTATTATGTCGCTAATTTTTTCAATATTTCATTTTTGTGGTCGTTTTTAAAAAAAAACTGCAATTTTTACTTTTTACTTTGCACCTACGGGTTTGGGATTTATTTATATTTGTTCTTTTATAAAGCATTTCCTAAGCAAGAGAGACAGTATATCGGGATGTGGCCGCTTTAAAAACATAAACAATATTAGATCGATCGTTTAAAAGTTAAAAAAGAATGCAATTCTTTCGGATTTTATTAAACCGTAGACTTAGCTCTTATGACTGGTACTACTGTTTGGGATTTACCTTACACTTCTGTTTATAAGGACTGCCCATTGTAAGAATCCCAATATCTGATGTAGCCGGCTCATTTTAAAGACATAATTAAGATCGTTTAAAGTTAAGAATTCAAAAAATCTAAACTTTGAATAATAAAAGATTGGTAATTTTCTAATTAAATGACATCGTTGGGATTTACTTAGAATTTTATTCTTAAGCAATCCTATTAGAGAGCAATTATCTTGTTTGTAGTTTCCGTTTTTTATGGACCATAATAGGTTCGCTAAATGTTTAAAAAATATGGATTTTTTTGTTTGAAAAATTTGATTAAAGAAGCTTTTTTTAACTCTTTAACGCTTTGCACCTACGGGGTTTTGGGATTTATTTTGATTTGTTTTATAAAGATTTCCTTAAGCAAGAGAGAAGCATATCTGGATGGTCCGTTTAAAAATAGACAATTATTAACCGTTAAAAAGTTAAAAAATAAGCAATTCTTTCGGAATTTTTATTAAAGCCGAAAGGTTGTAGCTCTTTATACTTGGTAGTACGTGGTGGAATGTTAATTTGACTTTATGTTTTAAAAGATCCCCTGTAATGAGCCAGTAATTTGAATGTAGGCGCTTATTTTAAAGACATAATTAAGTCGTTTAAAAGTCGGAATGGCGAAAGAAAATCGGTAAAATTTGGAAAAAAGGAACAAGTGGTAATTCTCTAACTTTATACGTACGGGGTTGGGAATTATATAGAATCGGATTTAACCAAGCAATTTGTTACTGGATCAACATACCATGATGCTTGCCGTTTTATTTATGGACGCATATGTAGCGTCGCGAAATGTTTAAAAGATAATGGAGTTTTTTTTTTTTTGGTTTAAATTTGATTAAAGAAGCCTTATTTTAACTCTTTAATTATCCACAACTTTATCATTTTTACAGGGATTTTTATAAAGTATTTCTAGGTTCCCCATCCTTGTTGTAAATTGGCCTGATTAAAGCTAGTCAATTTTTCAACGTTCTATGTGCTAAGCTGTGCGTTCTTTGGAAAATTTATTAAGCAGCAGATTGTATCTCTTTATAACATGTTACAGTATGTGGTTTGGGAATTTATTTTTACTTTTGTTATAAAGATCTCATTGTAAGAGAGCAACTATCTCGATATAGGCCGTAATTTTAAGATAATTAAAATTTGTTTAAAAGTTAAGTAATGAGAAAAAATTTCTAAAAATTTAAATAAAGGAACATATGGCAGTAAGATAGTTTTACTTAGTATACGGGGTTTGGGATATTTACGAATTTAATTTAATTTTGAGCACGTAGTACGTAAGAGAGCCAATTTACTTTTATGCATTTCCTTTTATGGGACTTATTATAGGTTACCCGACCCCCCCTCGCAAAATGTTTAAGACATAATTGGAGTTTTTTTTGATAAAATTATTAAACGAAGTCTTTATTTTAGACTCTTTTTACCTTTCCCACCAACGGGTTGGATTCTAACTTCTTATAGTATTCTAGTTTTTTATAAAGCGATTCCAAAGCAGAGAGGACAGATATCTGATGTGGGCCGATGTGTCACTAACGAAGAGACGCATATCTAGACTCATCTAAACACAGCTTACATCAACCATTAAATGCATTTGTTGCTCACTCATCTCGGGAAACTCAATTCTACTACTTATAAGCAGAAAACGATATTGATAAGCCCTCTCTTATAACTTGCTCACTCTGACGCTCGGCTTTGATATACTTATTTTATCATTTTCTTCTTATAGCACTCTTCATGAGAGACGCTCACATATCTTAGCAATGTAGCGGATCGGTACTATTATAAGTCCTCTAATATTAATGTCGTTTAAAACGTTAACGAATTTGAAAACGAATTCTCGTATCACAATCGGACAGCCCTACAACTAATAAACGTATTGTAACCCTCTTGCACTTACTTTGTACTCGGTGTCTTGGGATTCATTCTAGAAATTTATTTCGATAGTACGTATTACATAAGAGAGCCACATATCTGCTTGTTGGACGTTTAATTTATGGACCTTATATTCGCTAAATCTTTTTTTAAAATGAATAGTTTTTTTGAGAATTCTTCTAATTAAAGAAGTTTTATTTTTACTCTTTTAATTTTCCACCTAGGAACTAATTAATTTGAATTTGTTTTTATAAAGCATTTCCTAAGCAGAGAGACAGTTATCTGGATTGTGGGCCGATGTAGGCCTCTATATATTAATGAGGATTAAAAAATTAAAAAATAATGCATTTCTAGAGAATTTTTTAAAGCAGAAAGATTGTAGCTCTTATAACTTGGTAGTACGGGTTTGGACTTTACCTTAACTTCGTTTCTATAAAGATCCTGTAAGAATCCACACTGAATGTTAGGGCTGTCCTTTAAGACATAATTAAGTCGTTTTAAAAAAGTTAGAACTTCAGAAAAAAATCGTATAATTTGAATAAAGGAACAAATTGTAATTTTTAACTTAATACCGTACGGGTTTGGATTAATTAGATTTTATGTCTTAAAGCAAGTCTCTATATAGGAGCCAATATATCTTGTTGTGTTCCGTTTTATTTTCTGGACCATAATTAGGTCGCTAAATGTTAAAAATATGATTTTTTTTGTTGAAAATTTGATTAAAGATTTATTTTAACCTCTTTTCCTTAAGAGTTTCTATTCCATTATATTGTTTTGATAAAGCATTTCTAGCAAGAGAGACAGCATATCTGGATGTGTCCGTTTAAAAACATAGACCAACATTTCCGTTAAAAAAGTTAAAATAAGCATTTCTTTCGAAAATTTTTATTAAAGAGAAAGGTTGTAGTCTTAGTATTGGTACGTACTTGGGTTGGGAATTTATTTTGACCTTTTGTTTTAAAGCATTCCATTTTTATTACCCTGAATGTAGGCCGGCGCTCATTTTAAAGACATAATTTAAGTCGTTTAAAAAGTTAAGAATTGAGAAAAAATTGGAAAATTTGAATAGGAAAGATGTAATTCTTGTAACTTGTACCTACGGGTTTTGGAATTTATTTAAGAATTTTATTTCATAAAGCAGGTAATAAGAGAGCCAACTTACCTTGATGTGGGCGGTTTCATTTTATGTAATCTAGGTCGCTAAAAATGTTTCTTAAAAAATAAAAGGAGTTTTTTTTGGAAAATTTAATTAAAGAAGCTTAATTTTAACTCTTTTACTTTGCACCTACGGGGTTTGGGAATTTATTTATATGTGGGTTTTTTTTAAAAGTATTTCCTAGCAGAGAGACAGCATTCTGGATGTGGTCCTTTAAAAACATACGACCATTTAGTCGTTAAAAGTTAATAATAATGCATTCCTTTCGGAAAATTTTATTAAAGCAAAATTATAGCTCTTATACATTGGTTACGTACGTGGTTTGGAATTTTATTTATACATTTTAAAAGCATCTCCTATGTAAGAGAGCCAAAATATCTGAATGTAGGCCGGCTTCATTTTAAAGACATAATTTAAAGCGTTTAAAAGTTAAGAATTAGAAGGTGGCTGTTTGCCTTTTAGGCACAGATGTAATTCCATGTTACTTAACCTACGGGGTTTGGGATTTATTCTGAATTTTCTTCACTAAAAAGCAGGTCCTGAATAAGAAAGCAACATATCTTGATGTGGGCGTTTTATTCTATGACACCCCCCCCCCCCCCCCCCCCCCTCCCCCCCCCCCCCTTATATTAGGTCGCTAAATGTTTTAAAAATAATGGGATCATTATTGAAAAATTGATAAAGAAGCTTTAATTTTTAACTCTTTTCACCTTTGCACCTTACGAGGGTTTTGGGAATTTATTCACATATGTTTTTTATAAGCATTTCCTAAGCAAGAAGGACAGCATATCTGGATGTGGCCTTTGCCTTGGCAAACTTGTTCAAGTTTAAAAAGGTTAAAAATAATGCAATTCTTTCGGAAATTTTTTAAGCAGTAGATTGTAGCTCTTTTACTGTACGTACGTGGCTTTGGATTATTTTAATTTTGTTTTAAGCGCTAAACTGTAAGAGGCAGCTAATATCTGATTATAGGCCGGCTAATTTTTTAAAGGACAGTAATTAAGTCGTTAAAGTTTAGAATGAGAAAAAATTTCGCAAATTTGAGATAAGGAAAAAGATTTACACCACAATATTTCAACTGTTGAATTTAGGAAATCGTACTTGTGAAGGTTCTTAGCTCTCAGGCATCGAGAACAAAAAGCGTAATTTAGAAGTTTTAAAAATTTTATTAAAAAAGTGTTTTCACATCACTAATGAGCCATTGAAACAACAATATTTGAATTTCTTAAAAAGGTCAATTTAAGACACCTAAGAATATTATAAATTCACTTTTCTGCTTTTGAAATTAGCATTCAAATGAAAACAATTCATTTTTCAATGCTGAAGAAAACCGTGTAAAAACTCTATTTTAGTTTACCAAGGCTGCAAACGCTGAAATGTAGGAAAAATCGTACTTTTAAGAGTTCTAAATTTGTAATGTGAAAATTTAAGAAAAAGCGTAATTTTAGAAGTTATAATTTTTTATTCAACAGGTTCACTGTATCACTGTTGCACCACTTTTACTTTCTGATAAAGTTGAAATTTCATTCAAAATCTTCAAATCTTTGCCTAGAATTCAATTAATAAGTTCTTTTTCTGCTTTTTTTGAAATTGATTTCAATGACAACAATTTTTTTTTCAATGTTAAAATTTGATCTAAACTCAATTGTTAGATCTTTACAATAATTTCAAATGTTGAATTTAGGAAAATCGTACTTTAAGAGTTCTAAATTTGTAATGTGAAATTAAGAAAAAGCGTAATTTTAGAAGTTAAAATTTTTTATTAAAACTGGTTTTCAAAACTAATGAAATATTTGGTATATAAAAACAAATTGTGAAATTTCATTAAAAAAGTAATTTTAAACACCTAAAACTTTAATAAATTCATTTTCTGCTCTTTGAAATTGCATTTCAATGACAAACAATATTTTTTCAAATGCTGAAATTCCGTTAAAAACTCTATTTTAAGATTTACAAATAATTTTTCTTTAAATTTAGAACAAATCGTACTTTTTAAGATGTTCTAATTGTATAAAAGATTATCTCGAGTTGATAGATGAAAAGAGATTTATAAATTGGTTTTCCACGTCAAACTGAAACCATTAGGGATATAAAGAACAAAATAGTTTGAATTTCATTAAAAAAAAGTCAATTTAAGACACCTAAACAATTAATTAAATTCTCTTTCTGCTTTTTAAATTGCCTTCAATGAAACACATTATTTTTTCAAATGCTGAAATCCCGTTAAAAACTCAATTAAGATTTAACAATAGTTTCAATGTTGAAATTGAGGAAAATCGTACTTTAAGAGTTCTAATTCTACTGTGAAAAATTTAAAAAAAGCGTAATTTAGAAGTTTAATTTTTTATAATAACAGGTTTCACACTTATGTATTTAGGTATATCAAAAACAAAATATTGAATTCATTAAAAAACTTCAATTAAAGACAACTACATAATTTATGTTACTAATATTTTCTCTTTTCTGCTTTTTAGCATTAGCAATTCTCAATGACATCTACTGTTTTCAGAATGCTGAAAAAACCGTTTTAAAACTCCTTTTAGATTTTACCAAATATTTCAAATGTTGATTTGGAAAAACTCGCATCAACAACAATATTCTACAAATTGTAATGTGAAATATTAACAAAAGCGTAATTTTAAAGTTAAATCTTTTTATTAAACAGGTTTTCACACATGAAATATTTGGTTATATAAAAACAAATATTGAATTTACATTAAAAAACGTCCAAGTTTATAGCAAAAACTATTATAAATTCACTTTTTCTGCTTTTTGAAATGTTCCAATGACGTGGTTTTTTTCCAGATAACCAAAGAAACCCAGTTTAAAAAAATCAATCTTAGATACTATAACGTTATTCAAATGTAAATTTAGGAAAAACTCTACGTTAAAGAGTTCTAATTTGTTATAGTGGGTGCTGATCAGTTAAATTTTAAGAAAAGCGTCGATAAACTTCTCTAAGAAAGTTAAATTTTTTTAGATAAATACTGATCAGATTCAAAAAATGTTACCACTGCATCTATTGAGTTATATGAAACAATATCCTCAAATTTAAATAGTCCACCTAAATGCATGACACTGCAAAGAAGTAATATAAGAATTTCGCACTTTTAGCTTTTTTGAAATTGCACTTTTCTAACTGAAATCACATTTTTTCCTCTCATAATGCTGGGGAAAAATACCTTAAAACTTCTATTTTAAATTACCAAATAACTTCAAATGTTGAAATTTATGGAAAAAATTGTCGTGGGTTTATCAATTCTGGATGTCGTGAGGGAAACCAATTTCATATTCAAATTTAAAGTTAACATTTTTTATAAAAGGTTTCACACTAATGAGCAACTAATGAAATATTTGTCATATAAAAACAAATATTGGAAATTTCTTTACAAAAACGTCACAGTTGAAGACACGTAAAACGTTCATAAATTCTCTTTCTGCTTTTTTAAATTGCATTAGAAGGGTAATGAGATCTATTACTTTATTCACAATGCTGGAAATACCGTTAATAAACCTCAATTTAAGATTACCAAATATCAAATGTTGAATTTCAGGAAAAATCGTACTTTTAAGGTTCTAATTTCGTAATGGGAAAATTTAATTAAGCACTAGCGTAATTTTAGAAGTTACTTTTACTTTAACATCGAAGCAGAGGATCAGGACTAATGGAATAGTTGTGTCAGCTAGAAATTCGAAGCTTAAATATCTCAGATTAAAAAACTCGATATTGCAATTCAAGAATCATTTGATAGGAAAACTAAATATGAATTTATCAATTTCTGACCTCTGTCTCATTTCTCAGTCTTGTATTTATCCTCCTGCTCGATATGTGCCGCATTTTCAATGAACACATTTATTTTTAATTGCTGAATGTTTATAGCAATAATTTGAAATTGAAATTTAGGAAAAATCGACTTTTAAGAGTTCTAAATTTGGTGAAAATTAAGCAAAAGCGTATTAGAAGTTAAAATTTTTATTAAACAGTTTTCAAACTAATAAATATTTTAATAAAAACAATATTAATTTGATTCTAAAACGTCAATGTGTAATGTGTATTCTGTTTTTTCTCTTTTCTGCTTTTATTTCAAGGGAACATTATCGTTCACATCTAAAAAATTATGATCGACTAAGAAACTCAATTGCTTCATATATCTATCTTATTTACAAAATTGAGTGTATAAAAAAGCTACTTTAAGAGTTCTAATTTGTTATGTGAAAATTTAGGAAAAAAGCGTAATTACTGAAGTTATAATTTTAATTTACTATGATAATAGATTTAAAATACAATTACTTTAATTTTCATAAAAACGTCAATTAGAACCTAAACAATTATTATCTTTTTGCTTTTTGAATGCATTTCAATGAACATTATATTTTTTTCGATGCTTGAAATACGTTTAAAATCAATTTAAGATTTTCCAAATAATTCAAATGTTGAAATATCTATTTTAAGTTTATTTTATTTATTATTATTAATTTTAAGAAGTTAAAATTTTTTATTAACAGGTTTTCACAACTAAGTAATTGGTATATAAAAAACAAATATAGAAAATTTCTTAAAAAACGTCAAGCTCTCTCCACGTGACAACTTCGAGCTCACTCTCGATATCATGGCTCTCTCGTTGGATAGATATCCCGAATTCTGCTGTACTCAACATGTCTCTGTTTTAAATGCTGAAAATACCGTGGAAAAATCAATTTTAAGTACCAAATATTTCCAAATGTTGAAATTTAGGAAAAATGTACTTTTAAGTGTCCTAAATTTGTAATTTTAGAAATAGATTTTTTATCAGGTTTTCAAAACTAATGAAATATTTGTATTAAACAAATATTGAATTTAAAAATATTTAAGATCTAAAACATTATAATTCACTTTTGCCTTTTAATTGCAGTCAATGAAACACATTAGTTTTTCAAATGCTGAGATACTTTAAAAACTCTTTTAAGATTTACCAAATAATTTCAAATGTTGAAATTTAGGAATAATTTTTTCTTATAGATGTTATCAATTGTAAATAAGAAATAGCGTATATTTAGAGTAATTTTCAGGTTTTCACAACTAATGAAATATTTTTGTTTATGAAAATATATATTGAACATTTTTCAAAAGGTCAACATTAAGACACGTTAAACAATTAATAAATTCTTTTTTTTCCACATTATTTTTCAATGTGAAAATACCGTTTAATACTCAATTTTAGATTTACAATTAATTTCAAAGTTAGAATCAGCAAAATGACTTAAGGAGTGTCTAAATTGTAATGTGAAAATTTAGAAAGAGCGTAATTTTTTTTTATTAAAAAAGGTTTCCACAACTAATGAATATTTGGTTTATAAAAACAAATATTGAAATCATTAAAAAACGTCAATTACAGAAACCTTAAATACTTAATAAATCGTTGTCTGCTTTTTGAAATTGATTTCAATGAAACACATCATTTTTTCATAAGGCCTGACTCATACCTTTTAATACAGTAGTCATTTTTAAGAATTACCAAAAATTTCAAATGTTTGAAAATAGAAAACGTACTTTTAAGAGTTCTAATTTGTAATGTGAAGATTAAAGAAAAAGCGTATTTTAGAAGATAAAATTTTTTATAAAACAGTCTTTCACAACTAATGAAATATTGTTATACAAACAAATTTAATATATCATAAAAAACGTCAATTTAAGACCTAAACAATTAATAAATTCTCTTTTCTGCTTTTGAATTGCATTCAAGGAAACAATTTTTTTTCAATGCGGTCAATTAGAGAATTATCAGTTTTATCGGAGTACAAATAATTTTCAAATGATGAAATTTACGTAAAAATCGTACTTTAATAATAATATAGTAATGGTAAAATTTAGAAAGCGTATTTTAGAAGTTTAAATTTTTTTACTTAACAGGTTTTCACATATAAAAATATTTGTTGTTTATAAAAACAATATTAATTTTCATAAAAACGTAATTTAAGACACCAAACTATTAATAAATTCATTTTCTGCTTTTTGAAATTGCATTTCAATGAAAACACATACTTTTTCAAATGCTGGACATATACCGTCGTTAAAAACTCTATTGTAAGATTACCAAATAATTTCAATATGAGTTGAAATTTAGGAAAAATCTGACTTTTAAGAGTTCTAACATTTGTAATGTAAAATTTAGGAAAAGCGTAATTTAGAAGTTATATTTTTTTTTAAAGACAGTTTTCAAACTAATGAAAAATATGGTATATGAAAACAAATATTGAACTTTCTTTATAAAAAGTCAATTTAGACACCTAACACTATTAAATTCACTTTTCTGCTTTCTGAAATAGCAGCAACTTGAAAACATATTTTTTTCAAATGCTGAAAAAATACGTTAAAAACTCAATTTTAAGAATTACAGATATTCAAATGTTTGAAATTTAGAAAATCTGTACTTGAGAGTTCTAAATTTGGTAAGGTGAATAATTTAAGAAAGCGTAATTTTAGGAAGTTAAATTTTTATTAAAACGGGTTTTCAAAACTAATGAAATATTGGTATTATAAAACAAATATTGAACTTTCATTAAAACACGTCAATTTAACAAATTAATAAATTCACTTTTCAGGCTTTTGAAATTGCATTTCATGAAACACATTATTTTTTCAAATTGCTGAAAATACCGTTAAAACTCATTACGATTTACAATAATTTCACATGTTGAAATTTAGGAAATGTCTTTTAAGAGTCTAAATTCGTAATGTGCAGAAAATTTAAGAAAAAGCGTTTATTTTGAAGTTAACATTTTTTATTAAAAAGGTTTCACAATAAGTGTAATATTGGTATATAAACAATATAATTTCTTTAAAAACTTAATTTATAAAAGAAATAAAACTCAGTAATAATTTCTCTTTTCTGCTTTTGAAAACTTGATTTCATGAAAACATTATTTTTCAAATGCTGATAATACCGTTAAAATCATTTTAAGATTTTAAAAATAACTTCAAATGTTGAAATTAGGAAAATTCGTACTTTTAAGTTCTAAATTTGTAATGTTGAAAATTTAAAAAAAGCGTAATTTTAGAAGTTAAAATCTTATTAAAAACAGTTTTCACAAATACATGGAATTCGTACTATTGTGTGATTTTGCTTCATTAAAAACGTCAATAATGCACCTAAGGACAATTACAAATTCTCTTTTCTGCTCTTTGAAATTGCATTTCAATGGAACAACTTTTTATCACAATTGCTACCAGTTCTCTTAAACTCATTTTAGATTCACCAAATCAATTTCAAGATGTTGAAATTTAAGGGAAAAATCGGTAGCTTTTAAGAGTTCTACGAATTTGTAAGGCTGAAATCTTAATGCCAAAGCCGTGAAAGCATTCTTGTTAAGAAAGTTAAATTTTTTTAAACAGGTTTTTGACAACTAAGGAAATATTTGTTATATAAAACATATATTAAATTTATATTTAAAATGCATTCTAAAGAAATATTAAAATCATTAATTAAATTTCTCTTTTCTGCTTTTAAATTGATTTCAATTGAAACACATTCTTTTTTCAATGCTTAATAAATACGTCAAAAAAAAAAAAAAAAAAATCTCAATTTTAGATTTTTCATTATTTGAAATTTTGAATTTAGGAAAATTCGTACTTTTAGGAGTGAATATTTGAACTGTGAAAATTTAAGCAAAGCGTAAAAGTTTTATTAAAAAAGGTTTCAAACTAATGAAATATTTGTATCATAAAAACATATTGATTTTTCAATTAAAACGTTCCTTTAAGATATCTACACAATACTTAATAATCCTTTTCTGCTTTATTTAATGACATTTCATGAAAACATTTTTTTTTCAAATGCTGAAAATACCCGTTGAAAAACTCAATTTTAAATACAAATATTTTAAATGTTGAATTTAGGAAAAATCATATTTTAAGAGTTCTTTCAAATGTGGAAATTAAAGAAAAAGCGTAATTTTAGAAGTTAATTTTTATTAAAACAGGTTTTCACAACTAATGAATATTTTATATAAAACAATATTGAAATTTCATTAAAGAAACGTCAATTTAATACTATTAAAAAGTTTTAATTTCTTTTCTGCATTTGACAGCTATTCAATGAACATATTCTTTAAAATGCTAATACCGTTAAACTCAATTTTAATTAACCAAATAATTAAATGTTGAATTTAGAAAAATCGTGTACTTTTAAGAGTTCTTAAATTTGTAATGTGAAATTGTAAGAAATGACAAAATTAGAAGTTTAAAATTTTTTTCAAACAGGTTTTTGTTTAATGAATATATTGGTATATTAAAAACAATATTAATTTCATTAAAAACGTCAAATTAACACCTAAAACTATAATAAATTCGCTTTTCTGCTTTTTGCAAATAAATTACCAATAAAACCATTTTTTTTTCAAATTGACAAAATACCCTTAAAACTCAATTTTAAGATTTTTAACAAATAATTCCAAATGTTGAGCAATGTAGGAAACAAAATCGAACTTTAAATTCTAAATGTGCTTAAATATGTAGACAATTTACCGAGTAGCAAGCCTCACCTTCGAATTGCTCTCAGACCTCCAGTAGACAAATTTTTAGCTCTAAACCTTGGTTTTCATAACCTCATACATATCTATAAATAAAATCAATATTTGAATTCCATTATAAAACGTCAATTTAAGACGCTTAAGAAATGCTTTATAAAAACAATTAAAATAATCCATGAGGCTTTTCGTTAACAGTTAAAATCCAGTTTATTTAATCCCATTTCCAAAAAAAAAACTCCTCATTTTTAAACATTTTTACGCACCTAAATTAATCACGGTCCATTAAGATTGAGAACGGCTCCCACATTAAGGTATGTTGCCTTCCTCTTATTTACTAATGCTATATGTACAAATAAAATTCTACCAATAAATTCCAACAAAACCCCGTACGGTTCACTAAATTTCAAAAATTTTCTGATG